>JBBPFJ010001051.1:0-28669 GCA_037975025.1 Excoecaria agallocha
TCGATACATTTCCTAACATTTTCAATATTAATCTTAAATGATAACCTATACGGATAAGCATGAACACAAAATCATTCATTATTGCATTCATAACACTGACTTAATATTTCTTATAAGCTTTACTATTTTAATCATATAATTACAATTTTGCCACTATAGGTTCAATAATGATTTTCATACTAATAATTAAGGCGATTTACATCTCTTTACACTTAATTTGTCATTTATAAGTAAAATTACATTTTAGTCCTTATTGTTAATAAGATTCACTTTCTAAATAATTTAACTATTATCGGACTGTTTTATCCTTATGTAATCAATTATTTTTTAATTGACTAACTTTTTAACACTTTTTGGAAAAAATTACCGTTTTACCCCTAAACTTTATTTTTCTTTCATTTTGATCCTTTTTTCACTTTCTTTTCTTACTTTTCATTTTCTTTCATTTCTTTTTCATTTTATTACCATTATGCCCCTAGTACAAATCCCGACAGAAAATCTCAGACAGAATACACGGAACATGGACCCCACGGATTCTACTATAAAGAGAAATGATTCCCAAAAAATCATTCTCAGAACACTGCACTTTTCACTTTTCACTTTAACACTTAAGCTATAGAGATCAATGATCCTACCCATAGCAAAGCAAGTCGCCATGACCTGCACCACGGTAAAGGGTGTTCTTATGGCTAGCCAACTATATCCAGAACTAATTTTTTACTGCTAGACTAACTCTAAGGGCACAGTAATAATTACTTTATTAATTCTTTTCAAGTCCGAAAATATTCAATAATTGACTTTTTATTTCTTTTCATTGACCTTAATTTAATTGCATATAAATTCACCATTTTCAACATTTTTATGCAATTATTAACCAATAATTTAATTATTTTCAATATACATATTAACATTAAATTCTAAATAAAAATCACAATAATTTCAATAAATGCCAATAAAATTTATTTATCCATTATTTATTATTTTATTATCATTTTTTATTAAAATAATCAATTAATTTACTATAAATCACAACTTTTACTATATACATACCTATAAATAATCTTGAAAATTCCCAAATTATTTCCAAAATATTCTCTAAAAATTCAAGAACATTAATTATCATGTCTACTATGATTTAAGCTAACATATATTAATTATTTGTATTTTTCTCACTAGTTTCCTTTAATAGCAATTTTGGTCACAATTCTTTTTTCACCTTAAAAATTTTCTTTTTTTCATTTTCATCTTCTATTCATCAATTCTCTAACTTAATTACAATTGCCCTAACATATTTAACAACAATTAACAACTTTAGACATTTTTACCCTAATTACATAATTAAGAAAAATTCATAAACTTAGAAAATATAAAGATTAATTAGTCACTTACAAATTTATCTTGAATTAGGGAGTCTAAGGTTCCTTTCCCTTGCCTTTGTTCTTGGAAAAACTCCTCTCCACTTGTTCACCTACATAGGGCAGGCCCATTTAAGCTTAGTTTTCTTCATTTTCTTGTTCTCAAATGCAAAAAACCAACCTCATAATCATAATCTACACCCAAAAATCTATGGAAAACCACTAAGAAATCAATTTAAAACATTAAAATTCTCAAGCTCCAACTTACCCCTCTTTCTTTCTTTCCTTGATTTCTTCACTTCCTTTGCCCAAATCAATCAAGTGAAGCTATTTTTAGTGTATTAGAGGGATGGAACTACAATTCCTAAGTTGGAATTTAAGAGAGATATTGAGTGGTTATGAAGCAAGAGAGAGAGAGAGAGAAGATGGAAGGGAATTCGGCCAAAGGAGAGGAAGGAGGAAGATGAGCTAATTTCTGGAATTTTCTCCAGAATGCTGGCTCTTATAAACCTCCATAATAGGCCCAAAATTGAGTCAAAGTGATGGGCTTTGCCTATTTAACTTAAAAGGCTCAATTTAGGCCCCCTAAATGCCCAATTAAAATTCTCTCTCTTCCAGCCATTAAATCACTCTAAAAATAATTCCATCACTCTTATCACATCAAAAATAGCTAGCACACAAATTTTTGGGCTCAATCGGAGTCGTTATCGATCGATTCAAACTTATCGATCCCATTCGACAACTGCCGGTGTCACCGAAAAATTTCATTCTCATCACTAAAATATTCTTCACAAAATTTCATGTATGCATGCAAAATCTGGCAATATTTAGAGTTCGTTTACTATTTTTAATTATTTATACAAAATCAAGTCACCTTCCTTACCAGGGAAATTGACTCTCTAACTTTTTTCGTATTTTTGACTTTTGGAGGCCTATTTGACCTCAAATTCACTTCAAATTTCAAACCCCGGACTCACCATGACCAATACTTTCCGATGGTCCAATAAAATATTTTTGACTTTCGGGCCCGAAAAAATACTATTCACCATCGAGAAGTACTGTTCACGGCTGACCCGGTGTTGAGGCCATTACATTTCTTCTCCTACTAAAAAAAATTTCGTCCTCAAAAATTACCTGAACTGAAAAGTAGAGGATAACGCTATCTCATCATGCTTCGGGTTCACATGTTGCCTCTTCGATATTATGGTGATGCCATAGGACTTTCACCAAAGGAATCTATTTGTTCCGAAGCTATCGGATTTCCCCTGGCCAAAATCTTTACTGGCCTTTCTTCATAACTCATGTCAGCCTGAACTTGTATCTCTTCAGGTGCTATCACATGGCTCGGATCAGACCTGTATCTCCGGAGCATGGACACATGGAAGACATCATGTATCTTCTCCAAAGCAGATGGCAGTTTCAATCTATAGGCCACGGGACCCACTCGCTGAAGTATCTCATATGGGCTAATAAATCTAGGGCTTAACTTGCCCTTCCTTCCAAATATCAGAACCTTCTTCCATGGAGATACCTTCAGAAAGACCTTATCTCCGACCTGAAACTCGATATCTTTCCTTTTTAGATCTGCATATGACTTCTGACGATCCATTCTTCTTTTAATATGCTTTTAATGATCTGGACCTTTCTTTGGAGTCACGAATCAAGTCGGAACCCAAAAGCTTCCTCTCACTCAGTTCAGTCCAACACAAGAAGTCCTGCATTTCCTACCATGCAATGCTTCAAACGGAGCCATTTTCAAACTAGATTGATAGCTATTGTTGTAGGCAAACTCAGCCAAATGCAAATGTTTTTCCCCAATTAGTGCCAAACTCAAGGACACAACATCGAAGCATATCCCTCTAATGTCTGAATCACCCGCCTCGGACTGTCCATCAGTCTGAGGGTGAAAAGTTGTACTAAGGCGAAGTCTAGTACCCAGAGCATCTTGAAAATTCTTCCAGAAGTGAGAAGTAAATCTGGGATCTCTATCTGACACAATGGATATAGGTACTCCATGCAATCTAACCACTCTTCCTTTATGTTAAAGTTCTTCCAGCCCTGTCAATGAAAAATCCATCCGAACTGACAAGAAATGAGCTGATTTGGTGAGGCGATCAACTATTACCCAAATGGCATCATGTTTTCACTAAGTCATGGGTAGCCCAATCACAAAGTCCATGGGTCACCTAATCCCATTTCCACTCGGGAATAACAAGTGGCTGAAGAAGTCCAGATGGTACCTGATGTTCTGCTTTCACCTGTTGACATGTCAGGCATTTACCCACGAATTCAGTCACATCTCGCTTCATACCTGGCCACCAATAATAGACTTTCAAATCCTGGTACATTTTGTTACTCCTAGGATGCATAGCATAGCTACTGTGGTGTGCTTCTATAAGAATCTCTTTCTTTAACTCTTCCTATGCTGGCACACAAAGTCTTCCTTTGAAATAGAGTCTTCATCATCTAACATGAGTAGTCACTTTCACTGTTATTTTGTAGCTTTTCCACAATAGCCTTTAGTTTGTCATCTCTTTTCTGAGCCGCTTTCACTAGATGTACAAAATCTGGTTTAACTCGCAATTCAGCTATTATAGCTCCATCTGCAGCCAAACTTAAGCTGGTGTTCATAGCCCGAAGAGCTGCAAAGATCACTATTAATTAGTTACACTTATCAATGCCTTGCATAAATTCATTTCAATCACTAACATTACTTGACATAAATTTTCTGCTGAGCGCATCAGTCACTACATTGCTTTTCCCTGGATGGTAGTCATGTAGCAATCATAGTCTTTGATCAACTCCAACCAGCGCCTCTGTCTAAAATTGAGTTCTTCTCTGGGTAGCAAATACTTTTAAACTCTTGTGATATGAATAAATGTAGCATCTTTCTCCATATAGTAATGCCTCCAAATCTTTAATGCAAAAACAATGACTGCTAACTCTAAATCATGAGTGCGATAGTTTTTCTCATGAGTTTTGAGTTGCCGGAAAGCATGAGCTATTACCTTGCCGCTCCTACATCATAACGCAACCTAAACCATTTCTGGAAGCATCACTAAAGATCACGAAGTCCCTTGCCTGACTCAGCTTGAGTAAGTATAGGAGCTTCTGTCAACATCTCTTTAACTTCTCAAAACACTCTTGGCACTTGTCAGACCACACAAATTGACATTTTTCTGTAGCAGTCGTGTCATAGGAACTGCAATGGTGGAGAAGCCCTTGATAAATCTCCTATAGTATCCAGCTAAACCCAAAAACACTTCGCACTTCGGTTACATTCTTGGGTGGCTTCCACTGAAGGATTGCTTCAATCTTTGAAGGATCTACTTTAATGCCCTCTGCAGAAATAACATGCCCCAAAAAGGATACTTCGCTTAGCCAAAAGTCACATTTACTGAACTTGGCATTACAACTGCTTTTCTCTCAAAGTCTGCAATACAATCCTTAGATGTATGTCATGATCCTCCGGTGTCTTGGAATACACCAGTATGTCATCGATGAAGAGCACCACAAACTGATCCAAGTAAGGGTGGAAAACTCTGTTCATCAGATCCATAAAAGGCCGCTGGTGCATTTGTAAGTCCAAATGGCATGACTAAAAACTCATAGTGGCCATACCTCATGCGAAAAGTTGTCTTGGGTACATCAGCTTCTTTTACCCCCATTTGATAGTAGCCCGATCTCAGATCTATCTTGGAAAAGACACCGCCCTCCCCTTGAGCTGATCAAACAGGTCTTCGATGCGAGGAAGGGGATACTTGTTCTTGGACCGTCGCTTTATTCAACTGTCTGTAATCTATGCACAGTCGAAGGGTCCCATCCTTTTTTCTTTACAAATAGGATAGGTGCTCCCCCAAGATGAAGTACTGGGTCTAATAAACCCCTTATCGAGCAACTCCTGAAGCTGGACTTTTAATTCTTTCAATTCTGCAGGTGCCATTCTGTATGGAGCAATAAAGATAGGAGCAGTGCCAGGAGTGACCTCAATAGAGAATTCCACCTCTCTGTCAGGTGGCAAGCCTGAAAGCTCATCAGGAAACACATCCTGGAACTCCCCAACAGTGGGTACATCTGACACCTTTAAACTATCTTTCTTCGCCTCCACTGCATAGCACATATATGCTTCACAACCTTTTCTTATCAATCTTTTTGCTGCAGTAGCGGATATCACATCAGACAGGAAATCAAACCTTATACCCACAACTGTGATATCAACACCATTCTGAAGTTTTAGGGTAACTCTCTTCTTCTGCAGTCAACAGTCGCTTGATGGGTGGACAATCAGTCCATACCCAAAATCAAATCAAACTCACGAAAGGGCAATTCGATAAGATTTGCCAGGAATATATGTCCCTGGACACCGATAGGACACTGTCTATATACCTTACTCACTACCACACTATGCCCCAGAGGATTACTCACCAAGATGTCCTGGTCCAAGTAGCCCTCTTTCATCCCTTTATCCCGTGCCAGTTCTATGCTAATATAAGAATGTGTGGAGCCTGGATCTATCAATGTATATACTGAATCAGATAACAGAATGAACTTACCCATAATTACATCAAGAGCATCCTCCTCTTCACGAGCTCTCACAGCATATGTCTGTCCCACCGACCGCCTCTGTCCCTAAGACGACTGGCCAATCGGTCTGGAGGCTGACGGATTAGGGGCTGCTCCCCTACCCACCTACGAGGTGTAGAAGATCTAGCACCAAAAATTGGTGAAGCTACTGAAGCAGTTTGAATCATCGGGCAATCTTTAATCTGGTGCTCTCTGGACCCATACTTAAAACAGGCTCCTATCAAAAATCTGCACTCCCCAGGGTGTGTCTTGCCATAGTACTCACACTGTACTGCTGATCCACTCTCTCTACCTCGGGGTGTACTAAATGCCGTGGTAGCAGTAGGCTTGCCACGGGAGGCACTACCCTGTCCTCTGCCTGCTGGTGGATGGCCCTGCAGTGCCTGCTGACCCTTTTGCTTCTTACCCTGTCCTGACCTCTCACTACTCTGTCCTGGCTTTCTTTTCTGCTGGAATCGGGATTGCCACTCTGCTTGTTCAGCCTGTGTAGTTTCTAGCTTGAGAGCTGCATCAATCATAGCCCTCAGATCTGGGTATCTCTGGGCCCCCTAAGATCTGCCTCAACTCGGTACGCAATCCTCTCTCGAATGCTGACATAATCTCTCTTTTGTGGCTATACCCTCATCTAAATAGGCGCTCAAGCGCTCAAATTCTCTATCATACTCGGCCACTGTGCGATGTCCTTGCCTCAACCTCCAGAAAACATCTTGCATAGCAAACTTGTATTCAGACCCAACATATTTCTTCTCAAACTGATCAATGAAAAACTTCCAATTTAAATGATCTGCAGGTGTGTGTCTCCGAACTGAATCCCACCAGATGAAAGCTGGACCCTAAAGTAAGGCAATAATACCCTCAAGCTTCTCTTCTTCGGAACTATGAGTAATTTCAAATAGTCTCTTTATTTTAAAAAGCCAAGCCTCTGCAGCTGCTGGCGTCAAAGGGTCCTCACCTGAAAAATCTTCAGCTCCCAATCTTTTTAACTGCTCCAATATAGGCTTCCTCCTGGGTAGAGCAGGCGGCTGAACCTGAATTACTGGTGGCGGTGCCTGAGCCTGTGCAGCCTGAAGTGTAATGCCCGCTCTTATTACCATTTAAAAATACTTATTATTTTATTAAACTACTTGCACAAAATACATTTATATAACTGGCACACATACATTTAAAATACAAATGCAATTTAGTTCATTACATACATGTTCAAATTCTTTACATTATACATTTACAAATAAATAATACATTATCAGAAATAGCCTTGACTCGCTTTCCTTCTAGTGGCCTGCAGATGTTGACTCTAGTAAAAACACCTTCTTACACTTGAGTACCTACACGAGAAAACACCCGTGCTGAGCAATGGCTCAGTGGGGAGTAAACAATACAATTGACTTCTTATCGAAGTCGCAACTACAATCAATGTAACATGGCAATACATATAACATAATAACATGTCAATCTTATTCAATACATGCATTAACCACACTCAATAGCAATTATACACTCACTAACAATTGCAATACAGTTTTCTACTTACTCTTCAATATTCACTGAAAAGCACTAACATTATCATAAAATACTAACACTAACAAAGGACCATGTAACACTTAAATTATTTGTCACTTATCACTATTCGATATTCAGATCACTTTCATTGCCTGAATTCTCATAAATGGTGGATACGGGTACAAACACTAGAGACATAAAAGTCTCGGTTCACTAGATACCAAAAGGTATCAAACACTATACTAGTCACACTTTGATGACATCACTAGCAGCTGCAATCACTATTCCCTTTATAGGCATGCCTATCTATCCACTGCTATATGAAATTCGGGCTTTACAAAATAGTCTTTAATCACTCAAAGTTATCACACTTAATACAACTAGATTCAAAGAGATAACACATTAAATAGAGCATGTAACAAAACCACTAAACAATAACTTATTCACTTAAACTTCAAATACACTTAAGCTTAACATTAATATAAGTATTAATTATTTGTCATGCAATTAGTAACATTATACTTACCATTCATCATGTTCACTCTCATTCATTACATGTACATTTTATTGCATATCTTTAGAAACATAACATTAATACATGCCATAGATCATGCCTTTATTTCACTAAATCATGCTATTCCTGTTCACTCATATTCATTTCTTACTCTTATTTTGACACTTAAAACACTCTAAAAGCATTTAAGAAGGCTTAAACATGCTTTATTAACAATTTGAGACTTTAAAATCAAAATTAAGAAAAACAGGATAGGGTCACAGTTACTACCAAATTCATGGTAACCGTGACCTAATTGCACTCTCGGGTCTGGACTATGCCAAACTACCTACGGTCATTACCGGATGAGTAATAATCATGTTCTATCCTTTTTAAATGGGTCACGGTTACTATGAAAACCTTAGTAAACCTTGAGGTAGGTCTGCTTTAGGGCCTGAACTGAAAACTAGGGTATCTCACAGTTACTACCAAATTCATGGTAACCGTGAGGCCCAAAACGCTCAAAGACAGATTTTCAGGTTCGACTTCTATGCCATTTTTAACCCATAAAACATCATTTTCAGGGAAATGTGATTCTCTATAAAGTTGTTCCTCTATGTCTCTAGTTTCTAAAACATCAAAAATCACTCAAAATAAGACTTCTAAATCTCAAGTTATTCACTAAAAACTGAAGACTGCTCACTTGGGACGGACAGCAGGGGTCTGTCCACTTCAATCTCAATTTCAGACACTATAGAGACAGATTTAGGTCCCGGTGTCTTCTACAAAGTTGTAGATCTAGGTCTTATATTTCATATAAAACTTGAATCGTATCAATCAGACATCTACATAGGGAGTTATGACAGTTTTACTAAGACTGGTTCATGTGAACCAAAAACAGATTTTTCATCTTAACATTTTCTAAGGCACAAACCACCAATTCTCTTGCATCCAACCATCACTTATGAACTCTATAATCACTAAAATATGATCTATAACAACATATATCAACTTAAATCAATAAATTAAATAGCAAAAAAAATGAAAAACTCCCAAACCTCTATTAAGCTTTAACTTGTTCTTCTTCCTCTTTCCTAGCTCTCTCTTTACTTTTGCTTACCATCTATAGACTTTTCTCTACTTGGAGAAGCATCTTCTTGGACTTGGAGGAGAGAAGAAGAGAAGAGAAACCAAGGAAAATAAACAAAATTTTGTGTTTCTGGCCAATATGGCCGGCCACCTCTCCCTCTCCCTTCTTATACCTATCTTTTTTTTTTTCTCTAGAAATATTCATGTCACTTCTCTATTGGTGGCTCAAATAAAAATCTTGACAAAATTTACTTCAATCCCTCTTTAAACTTATGTTTCTTAATTTAATTTCTCATCTTTCTTTATTTTTATTTTTGCCACAATTCTTTTACTTTACACTTTCAATTAAGTCCCTACATTTCAATTTTCTTTTAATTAATCACATAATCAATCTCCGTCTTATGCGAAATTACCATCTATCCCTTTTAGGGTACCATTAGGGGCATTACATGAAGTCGCTGCTCGATATAATCAGACATCAGATTGAGAAAATCCAGCTGAGGAGGAGGAGGAGGAGGCGCTACTAGTGGAGGTGCCTGCTGCTGTGGAACCTCCTGTTGCCCCATATTAGTTGAGGCCTCACTCCTGTCATCTCCAGCCTCACGGCTTGGATCGCCAGACATCTTTTCACTATAAAACAAAATGGAGCAAGAATTCATTAATTCCAAAACTTCTCAAAATAACATTTGGCATGTATATAATTAATTTAAATCAAGCATTACACCCACTCCGATCTTAGAACCGTCCAAACCAGGCTCTGATACCACAAAATGTAACACCCCTTGTCCCTCCTAACACTGTACCGGTGATCGAAAAATATTTTTTTCCAACTTAACCTTTATATTAACATACTACATTAGCATGCTTCAGCTTATATAAAATAAATCGTCGACGACCTATAACTGTCTTAAATCACTATGCACTTAATAAAATTTTTGCAATATAACGGCTGTACATAGTGCTAGCCCCCTGAAAAAGCAAACAAACCACACAGCCTCTCAGAGGCACAACAATCAATAATAACAACGGTATTCAATCAATTTCATCCATTTCATTTGCTCACAACCCAACACTACTTACTAAAATAACTTCTGTTTACATTACATAACCATAAGTAAAGTTGTACACATATATACATGCCAAAAATTTAAACAACCAAGACAACCTAAAAGAAGTCTTGTAATTTGAAATTCTTGCTCTTGCTCCTTCTGACCTGCGCACAGTAAAAAATTACACGCTGAGCACTCAATATGCTCAATGGTGACTAATAATCGATACATTTCCTAACATTTTCATTATTAATCTTAAATGATAACCTATACGGATAAGCATGAATACAAAATCATTCATTATTGCATTCATAACACTGACTTAATATTTCTTATAAGCTTTATTATTTTAATCATATAATTACAATTTTGCCACTATAGGTTCAATAATAATTTTCATACTAATAATTAAGGCGATTTACATCTCTTTACACTTAATTTGTCATTTATAAGCAAAAATTAGATTTTAGTCCTTATTGTTAATAAGATTCACTTTTTAAATAATTTAACTATTATCGGACTGTTTTATCCTTATGTAATCAATTCTTATTTAATTTACTAACTGTTTACACTTTTGGAAAAAATTACCGTTTTACCCCTAAACTTTCTTTTTCTTTCATTTTCATCCTTTTCACTTTCTTTTCTTACTTTTCATTTTCTTTTCATTTCTTTTTCATTTTATTACCATTATGCCCCCTACTACAGATCCGACAGAAAATCTCAGACAGGATACACGGAACATGGACTCCACGGGTCCCACTAAAAAGAGAAATGATTCCCAAGAAATCATTCTCAGAACACTGCACTTTTCACTTTAACACTTAAGCTATGGAGATCAATGATCCTACCTATAGCAAAGAAAGTCGCCATGACCTGCACCGCGGTAAAGGGTATTCCTATGGCTAGCCAACTATATCTAGAATTAATTTTTTACTGCCAGACTAACTCTAAGGGCACAGTAATAATTACTTTATTAATTCTTTTCAAGTCCGAAAACATTCAATAATTGTCCTTTTTATTTCTTTTCATTGACCTTAATTTAATTTTCATATAAATTCACTATTTTCAACATTTTTATGCAATTATTAACCAATAATTCAATTATTTTCAATATACATATTAATATTAAATTATAAATAAAATCACAATAATTTCAATAAATGCCAATAAAATTTATTTATACATTATTTATTATTTATTATCATTTTTCATTAAAATAATCAATTAATTTACTATAAATCACAACTTTTACTATATACATAAACTATAAATTAATCTTGAAAATTCCCAAATTATTTCCAAATATTCTCTAAAAATTCAAGAACATTAATTATCATGTCTACTATGATTTTAAGCTAACATATATTAATTATTTGCATTTTTCTCACTAGTTTTCCTTTAATAGCAATTTTGGCCACCATTTTTTTTTTCACCTTAAAAATTTTCTTTTTTTTCATTTTCATCTTCTATTCATCAATTCTCTAACTTAATTACAATTTTCCTAACATATTTACAATAATTAACAACTTTAGGACATTTTTACCCTAATTACATAATTAAGAAAAAATTCATAAACTTAGAAAATGTAAAGATTAATTAGTCACTTATAAATTTATCTTGAATTAGGGAGTCTAAGGTTCCTTTTACTTACCTTTGTTCTTGGAAAAAACTCCCCTCCACTTATTCACCTACATAGGGCAACCCATTTAAACTTAGTTTTCTTCATTTTCTTGTTCTCAAATTCAAAAACCAACCTCATAATCATAATCTACACCCAAAATTCTATGGAAAAACCACTAAGAAATCAATTTTAAAACATTAAAATTCTCAAGCTCCAACTTACCCCTCTTTTTTTATTTCCTTAATTTCTTCACTTTCTTTGCCCAAATCAATCAAGTGAAGCTATTTTAGTGTATTAGAGGGATGGAACTACAATTCCTAAGTTAGAATTTAAGAGAGATATTGAGTGGTTATGAAGCAAGAGAGAGAGAGAGAAGATGGAAGGGAATTTGGCCAAAGGAGAAGAAGGAGGAAGATGAGCTAATTTTTGGAATTTTCTCCAGAATGCTGGATTCTTATAAACCTCCATAATGGGCCCAAAATTGGGTCAAAGTGATGGGGCTTTGCCCATTTTAACTTAAAAGGCCCAATTTAGGCCCCTAAAGGTCCAATAAAAAATTCTCTCTCTTCCAGCCATCAAATCACTCTAAAAATAATTTCATCACTCTTATCACATCAAAAATAGCTAGCACGCAAAATTTTTGGCTCAATCGGAGTTCATTATCGGTCCGATTCAAACTTATCGATCCGATTCGATAACTGTTGGTGTCCACCGAAAAATTTCATTCTCATCACTAAAATATTCTACACAAAAATTAATGTAGGCATACAAAATCTGGCAATATTCGAGTTCGTTTACTATTTTTAATTATTTATACAAAATCAAGTCACCTTTTTACCAGGAAAATTGACTCGCTAACTTTTTCGTATTTTTGACTTTTGGAGGCCTATTTGACCTCAATTTCACTTCAAATTTCAACCCCGGACTCACCATGACCAATACTTTCCGGATGGTCCAATAAAAATATTTTTAACTTTCGGGTGTCCCTTTATGGTTCGGAAAATACTATTCACCATCGGAAAGTACTGTTCACGACTAATCCGGTGTTGAGGTCATTACATTTATTTTTTAATTATAAAAAAACTAAATTAAAAATCTAATGATTTTTCTTCATTGTCACGGGCACAAGATCCGTCGCAAGCGTGACATTGTAGGGAGAATGCTTTTGCAGTGAAATGTGAAATTTTTTTTTTCCTTTCCCACCAAGTTCTCCTAGTAGAACCTTTTTGAGTTTGTTTTCTTCCTCTCTTTTACATTTTTTGTGATGTTTGTTTTGTATTATGTTTGTTTTACCATTCTCACACAATGAGGACATTATGTCCTTTAAGTGTGGGGGGGTAGGCATGTTATATTGGTTTCATGTTTTTGTTTATTATTAGTTCATTTATTTATTTTTAATAAATTTATATATATATATATATATATATTGTGTGAATTTAATTTTGGAGCTTATGTATTTGGCAATTATTTGGATTTAATTGCATGCTTTAACTTGAATTTCTATCATTTTTAGTCTAGTTAGGCAAATTTTTAAGCTAATCATTTTCATTTAATTTTGACAATTAAATGTACATAATGAAGGTTATGACTTGGCAAAGCACTTTAATGTAGTTTATTTTTAAGTTGAGTATCTTTTGAAATGTGTAAATGGATTATTTTTTGCCAATTTATTGCTTAAGGTAATTTGGACCTATAGCTTAAGTGAGCTTTTGAGCCTTATAAATTGATTTTTTTTTTCTTGTATGAAAGCCTTAATATGCCATTTCCTCTAGAATTTGCTCTTGGTAAACTTTGAGATTACATTTAGTATGAGATGTGCATGAAAAATGATAAGGGCATTTAGATTACCCCATTTTGGCTTGCTTTAAAAACTTACATTTTTGACTTTAGGTAGCCAATTTTGAGCCTTAAACTTATTTTTGTTGAGCAACATATAACTAGCCAATATCCTTTACTAAAAAAAAACCTATTTCTTTGTTTTACCCTTTTTGTGAAGAGAAATAAATTGTTATATCTTTAGGAGATATATATTGTTAATGTAAGCATTATGGTATTTAAAAATGAGAGTTAAATTCCATTCTTTTCTAGAATCAATATTAGAACAAGGCTAGTTTCTAAAGAAGAGAAAAAAGAGAAAGAAAGAAAGAACAAGAGAAACTAGTAGTATTGTGCCATTGAAAAGGGTATATGAGAAGTAAAATTACATCATGCAATGCTTAGGTTCTTAAACAAATCTCTTATAATATGGTAATATTGTTTCTATTAACAATTTAAGCTACTTAAACCAAAAATTATCCTACCTTAACCTAAGCCAAACTACAACTCTTATAAGACCCTTTTAATTTCATGTATTATTTTATACTAGTAGTGAAGATGTTTACTAATTACAAGCTTATGGTAGGCAATGGCATGTTTAAGGGATGAGAGAAACACTAACCCATAAACACATTGAGTGAATAAGTGCTTTTAAGAATATAGTGTTTGAGTGAGAACTAATTTAGGCAATATTTGGTATGGAATAATGTTTACATGTGTTAACATATTCAAGTTCTTAAGTTCATACATTCTCGTGCTTTGCTACTTCATATTTTTTTCCAAATGTGCATGGTTGTTTAAGTTTAATGGTGAATGATTTTGTTTGAGACTTTGCAAACTTGGGCTAAATTTGTAAAGAGATGAGCGTTTCTGCATGTGGTTTTCAAATCTTTGCCAAATATAAATGTGAGCTCCAAAATTGTATGCTTGTGTTGTTTGCTTATTTGTTAGGTTTTGCTTGGGGACAAGCAAAAGTTTAAGTGTGGGGGTTTGATATGAGCCTAAATAGCTTATATTTAATCCATGTTTTGTTACCAAAATAATGTTTAGTTATATTAAATTGTGCTAGAATTAGGTGTGTTTAATGTTTTTATCAAGTTTTGTGTATGTAGGAGAAAAAGGGAGAAAATTGTGAAGTAGCCCTGTCGCGAGCGCGACAGGTACCGCGAGCGCGACAAGGGAAGCGTGTCCCATTGCGAGCGTGACAGATGTCGCGATCGCGACAGGAGGCAGTTAAAGGCAGTTTATGCTGAAAAGTCACTTCAAAGGGACACCACTCTTCACCAAGTGATGTATACTTCTAGAGGGATACTTGAAGAGTTATGTTGCTATGGAAAGGTGCTTGAAGGGTCACAATGCTTGGCAAGGAAGTTATAAATACAAATGGTGGTTATGCAATTCAAATTTCAAATCAAATTTTAAAGAGGCATCACTTTTCACCAAGGGTTGCATACCTATGGAGAGGCACTTAAAGGGACTTAATGTTTGGAAATCTATAAATACCCTATAAGTTATAATCAAAGAAGGAGATCTATCATTTATTTTTATTATTTGAAAGTGTAATTAGAGAATAATAGTTTTAGTTTTAGTTTTAGTTTTATGGCTTGAAGAGAAGGCAAATACAAGGGAGAAGACTACACTTGGTGAAAGGAAGAAGTGTTGAGAGATCCCCTTCTTTTATATCTAATCTCTACTTCTTCTTTGTTATTATTATGAATACTTTTTAGGAACTTGAATTTTGTTATTCATATTTAATAATTTCTCTTTCATTTATCTTTATATGTAGTATTTGCTATTAAAACTTTATTAGTATCATTATAAGTTAAGGAAGACAACCTTAGATGTGCAATTCCTTCTCTGAAAATCATCATAATGGTCATAAATAAGGGAGTTAGCGAGAGCAACGTCTTATTGAAAGTTAATAGGAAATTCATTATCAAAGCATAGTTTGAGAGATCACATGTGGAGATAGTTGTTATAGGTTGGTTTTATTCTTTGAATGTGTGTTTATGTAATTCTTGTCTAAATGCGAGAGCTGCGATTTAGAACCATAAATGCATGTTTAAGGCATAATCTAGTCTAGATGCGAGAGCTACGACATAAAACATTATTCCAACTTGGCTTGCATGATAAAGATTGAATTATAATTAAGAGAAAAAGATCAAATTCCATAATTATGTATATGTTATATTCATCATATTCATAAGCCTTCTCGGATTATCATTAAAGTAGAAAAATATTTAATTTAGTGTAGTGTAGTTTTAATAATACTTTTAATTTGTAAATTAATGAGCATTGTAAACAAGATTAAAATCAAGTAGTAATAGTGTAAAATGTTAATCAACATTCCTCGTGGGATCGATATCTGAAGTACTATAATCGGTACACCGTATACTTGCGGTATTAAGCTTCTAGAAAAAGCATATCACCTTTCCCTTTTGTCATATCTTCCTGGAGTACTGGCTCTTGTTCTCCTGCTATCGTGGGTTCTTGGTTCATTAAGGGAGATCCCCTTGTTCTTCCTTCTCCCGAGTTCTTCAGTCATAAAATCCATTTCGTGACTTCTTTCATAAGTCCTAGGCATCTTTCCCTTTTTTAGAGTTTGAACTATGCTTTTGGTGAAGTCACTGAGGATGGCGCGCATGTCCCTAATGGTGACGGGGGTATCTTCTGGCTGTCGCATGGCTACATTATTGAATTCTGGGAGAAGGTCGCCTCTAATAGGGGACCTGGGAGACCCTTTTCTTCTCTCCGAGGGCCTAGATCTGCCCTGGCTATAATGGTTACGTTTCCCTGAAGTTTCATGCTCATTAGATCTTGAACTCGCCATTTACTCTCAACGAAAGCACCAAATGATAAAGCTCAAAATATCTTTATCCTGTAAGAAGAAGAGTTGGGGGTTGTATGATCGATCGAGTAACCGAACTTGCAAAAGGGGATGCCCGGTTGGATCCGGGCGTAAGCACTCCGAAGCTTAAGTTAGTAACTTGGGAGTAAGTGCTGAAAGGAGAGAAAGAGTCTCAAGAGTTCAATACCTGGTGCCATCATATTTTTGGCTATTTATAGGAGATCTTTTAGGGAAGGGGTACTTGAGTGCCTTGGGAAGATGATAACCGTCAGTCAGAGTAGGTGAGCGGCTATGTGATTGGAAGTAGGTGGAGAGTGTAGGCATTGGCTTATGACATTGGGCTATCAAGACAAGACGTCCCATCAGTCCGATCGGACATCACGCTTCCTTGTGTTATCTTCTAGCTCACGCTACTCTTTCCTATTAATAGATTTGGGCCGTCTTAAATACCGTTAGGACGAAATGACTGGGCCTTTAGAGATGTAATTTCTGTGGTTATCACTTATCATTCTCTATTTCTACATAGAATTAAATGTATTACTTGAAAATATAAAAAGGTATTTCTGTCAATGGCTATAATTTTTTATGAAATTTAATTATTTTAATTATTTTTGTAAAAAAATTATATTTTAAAATGGGACAGAAAAAGTAATATGATATAGTTAATTGTAATATTGAAATATTTTACGGAGAAAACAAACTCTTGCTATAAGGTAGATTTTTTACAATGACTGCCAAAGAATAAAAAGACACAATATATTATGGTTTTCAACAAAATACATGTACCAAACTTTAAACAAATTCATTCAATTTGCCTTAATTTCTTGTGTTTCTATGGTTTTGTGGTTGCAGTGATTGTGGTACTTATATTTTGTCATTTGTTGAGTACTTTATAGATAGAAAAGAGATTCTAACCCTAGACTTAGATTTGAAAATTCATCGAGATAAAATATTTTCATGGATTGATAAAGCAATTGCAGAATGTTGAGAGTAAAGATAAAGCATCTCTAACAGGACCTAAACCAAAGGATGTTTTCAAGGATTATAAAGGAAAAGTTGTTTTAATTTAACAATGTATTTCCAAATAGTTGTAACACTATAAGATACATTTAATTAAAAAAATAGTTGTAAACATGACTTTAATTTGTATTTAGAGAATATATCCCAATTGTGTGATTTGATATACTATATGTAAATCAAAATCTTTTTTTTTGCTTTAGTTAAATCTCTTTCCAATGAACTTTGTTATACTACATCATACCAAATTTCAAATTTGAAATTACATACTCCTCATCTAGATTTTGATATATTAACTAGCATATCAAATTCCAAATTTGAAATTCTTCATCTGGATTTTGGCATACCAACTGATATATTAAATTTCAAATTTGAAACTCTCCATTTGGATTTTGGTATACCAAGGTATATCGAGACATACCAACCTACCAAATTTCAGATTTTGTAACTCCTCATCTGGATTTTGGTATATCGAGATATACCAATCGGTATACCAAAATTTCCGATTTGAAACTCCTTATCTGGATTTTTTTAGTATACCAAATTTCAGATTTGAAACTTTTTATTTCTTTGTATATCAAGATATATCAACTGGTGTATCAAATTTCAATTTTTGTATTGAAATGTATAAGAAATATATTTAATTAAAGTTAAGTATCTAATTAATCTTCCTCAATTATGTAATACATATGATATATGCTGTGAAATCCGATTCTCTTTTCTTCAAAGGACATCATTTTTATAAAAGTGACAAAGTATAATTTCCACGGTAGCTGCATTATTGAAACTATTTGTTTCCTTGAAGATTTCTTTTCCCTGGTTTAAGTTTTTCTTACCAACTTCAACACTTTCCTTTTCCTTTTCTTGATTTTCTTCACCTGTTAATTAACTATGGTTTTTTCTTCTCCTGTCAGCCTTGAATGAACTAATGGGTGTCAAAATTATAAAAAATATATATATAATTTCTTACTTTTTTCAAATCAAATAAATTGTAAATAGAATGAGAAAAAGTCGAATTTACAGGAATTGATACAACTTAAATTCAAGACAATCAGAAATTAAACAATAAAAATAAAATAAGGGATTTTATAAATCAAGAGTCTAAAATAGAATTAAAATGATAATATAAAAATGCAATAAATAAATTAAAATGAAATCAATAAATGAGAAACAACAGTCAAGTAAAACTATAATTAACTTCTAACCAATAAATAACTTTTTACAAGTGAAAAAATTCAATTTTTTAATAGCATTATAATCTAGAAAGACCTAATCTAAACTGACCAATCTACAAGAAAATTTGATTTAAACTAAATCATGCATTTATTTAGAGTGCATTTGGTATTGCTTTTGACAAGGTAAAAAAATGATCATTAGATAAAAAACTGATTATTGATAAAAATATATGTTTGGTAAATGTTACTTTTTGAAAAATTAATATTGTAAAAAGTGAAAAAACTTTCTATTAGAAAAAACTAGAAATTGAAACTTTTCTAGCTGATTTAGAATTTATTTTAGATAAAAATATCCCTTATTTTATTTTATAATGACAGTTATACCTAATATAAAAAAGAAAATGAATGATTTTTTTACAAGTTCTTATTTCTCTCAAATATTCTTTATTTTTATTTTTTTACATTTAAAATTTTACATTTCTATTTTTTTCAATTTTGAATCAAATCAAGCAAATAAATACTCTATTCTTATAGTTTTCAACTAAAATGAAATTAGTTTTGCACAAAAATACCATAAATTTCGACAAATTGCAAATTGAATTTATTGGTGGTGTAATATCTTAAAAGCAATATATTTTTGGATGAAATAAATGCCATAACAATTTAAACATCTATTTTAAAAAGTTATTGTTAATCGTATCATTTATCAAACAGTTAATAAACTATTTTTAAATTTATTTTGTTTCAAATTTTATTTACCAAACAGCTATCTACTTTTTGTAATATAACTTTTGTTAATTGAAAAAACTATTTTTATAAGTTTTGCAGCCCTTCTCAATATTGTTATATTAATTACCACTTATTATTGAAGTTATCAAATAATTACGAATTTGATAACTTTAATTAGTTATATGTTATTTACTTTAATGAATAACGATGCCTAATTGATCATAGAATAAATAACAATATAGGTGCGATTTCTATAAATCAAAATAAATAATAGGAAAATTGTAAAAAATTAAAGAAAAAAATAAAACCTAAATAATTTTACAGTAATTAGATGAATCCTTGCCCCTAAATTAATTTTTAATCAAAATTAATAATTCAGCCACTCATGGCTGTAGATAAAATTCAAGCCAAAATCCCTATTATAGAACTGAAAAACAAAGAGAAGAAAGAAGACGCTTACGTTTCCTCGCTTCAATATATATTCCTAAAATTAATGAAAGTAAATTAATCATAGATAATTAAGGAAAATAGAATTAAAATATTTAATGCTTTGCACCCAAACTGTTCTAAGTATCTACGTTTACTCCAAACCAACTCCAATTAGTCATAAAATACTCACTTTCCACCAATTAGATTCTACAATGGTAAAAAAAAAAAAAAACTCCTAATTGACTCAAATTCAGTGTATAAAAGTATGCAAATATTAAGTATTATTGTGCAATTTTAAGCACTTATCGTGAATTTTCAACTTTTATTTCGTATGTGAAGATTCTTAATTTGTTTGGTTTAAATTTCTCAGTTCAACCTCAAAAATCTGTGTGTTCCTTTCCTTCTCTTAACTTCCATCTGCTGTTAATTCACAAACCATGGCTTCCTCTTCTTCTTCTATAACTAAGTACATGCTTTTGTAGATGATCAACTTGAAAGAGGAGAAGAGATCTCATCTTCCGCTTGGAAACAATTGAAAGCTCTGTTATTTCAGTTGTGATTTTCTCAGAAAATTATGCGGATTCGCCATGGTGTTTGGATGAGCTGGTGAAGATACTAGATAGCAAGAAAACAATGGGACAGATAGTCATACCAGTGTTCTATCTTGTTAAACCTAATGATGTTCAGAATCTCACCGGAAATTTTGGGAAAGCAATTTCTGAGCATAAAAGAGACTTCAACCTCTCACATAAGGTTGAGAAATGGTGCCGTGCTTTGAAGCAAACTAGCCCCTTCAGGGTTTTATTCCCTTGGATATCTGTAAGTTGACGTTTACTTTTTCCCTTTTAATTCTTATTTTAGTTTGTCTTTTTGTTACGTAAAACTTTAATGTGATTTTCTTCTATTATTTTTACATTCGTTTATTTAAATGTAGAATTAGAAATTATCTACTATCTTCTGATCAAAGATTTATATTATATTATCCAGAAAACTGAAAACTATAAGGAAATGAGGATGACAAAATTAAAAGGAAAAATTAACATAGTATTGATATCAATAAGAAATTAAAATTGAAATATATGTAATAAATGTTATTTTAATTTCATAAAGTAATTATTTAGATGGGATAAATATTTTTCTAAAAAAAGTAACAATTGATAGGAAAAGAGAGTTAAAGTATGTTTTATGTTTGTTGTTAAATGACGGGCCCCGACAACAAAATCAGCGCAAGTTGTTAAGAATATAACCTATAATTTGTCGAAAGAGATTGAAGATTAATTTGGTCTTGGATAAGGAGTCTATTTTCTCTGTTTTTATCAATTGCTCACGGGTGACTTGTAATCTTTATTATTTTCACGATAAGGAAAAATAAAAGGTATCTTGAATTTGGTAAATATAGTTTAGCTGGTAATTTTTTTTAATTACCATATATATGGATAAAAGTAGTGATATTTAAACAATAAAGTAATACTCACTCCCATTTTAAAAGATTGTTTTCTCTATTTTATTTTGTCTCACTTTAAATATCTTTTTCGAAATTTGAGAAATAGATTTATATATATACCCTTATTTATTATATAGTTTATTAAATAATTTTTTTTATTCTATCACTCTACTTTTTAATTAGAATTAAATGAAATTATTAAAAATATAAAGGGTATTTTTGTCAATAATTATAATTTTTATATAAAATTAAGATATTTTAATTATTTTTTTTAATTTATGTGAAAAATAGAAAGTTATCTTTTAAAGTGTGATAGAGGGAATAATAAGATACAATACATTGCACTGCAAGAAAATATTAAAATAGCAATAGAAAATGAATTTTGTTGCTAAAAGTCTTTGAAGTTTTAGGGATTTAGCAACCGAAAACAAAATGGTTGTATTTCGTTGCTAAAAAATGAATAATTTTAACGCCAAAATAAAGCACGAAAATTAGCAACGGAATGCCATTTCCGTTTTTAAATATGGCGGCGGTAGTTGGTGAAAAAAATTTGGAATGAAATTTAGCAACAAAATTAAATTTCGTTGCTATTTAGCAACGGAATTCATTTTCCATTGTTATTTCATAGCTGAATTGTGTGAATGTATTATATTTAGCAACAAAATCTAATTTTCGTTGCTAAAATTGACCAATTTACCGAAACTTGATTTGGTTGAATTTAGCAACGGAATTCATAATTTAGCAACGAAAATTAACCTCCGTTGCTAAAAAATAGCAACTGCCGGATTAGCAAAAAAAATTTCGATTGCTAAATTGCATTTTTCTTGTAGTGTTGGGGGATTAAAATAATAATATAAAGGTTCAGGTTGAGTGTAAGCAAATCAAAATTTTAGGTGTTATTGGTAGATATTCCATAACCAATTAATTAATATATAATAGTAAAATCATTTACAATTTACATATATGGGCAATGAATTAATTTGTCATTCAGTTTCTTTGTTTTTGTAATTGACCATTTAGCTTTGAGTAGACTTGTGTCTAAACTGATTGAGGAAACCATCAAAGAAATCGAAGAGAAGCTAAATCTTCAGTATGAAAATGATTGTTTACATAACGTTGGGTTATTTGGAATCGATTCACCTGTTCAGAATGTCAAGTCAAAACTGTGCTCCGAAGATGTGCTTGTTGTTGGAATTTGGGGCCTTGGAGGTATCGGCAAAACTACTATTGCTCAAACTGTATTTCATCAAATTTGTCGCGGATTTGAAAGTTGTTGCTTTGTGAAAAATGTAACTGAAAATTTTGAGAAATTCTTGGATGCTATTCACGAGCTTCTTTCTAAATTATTAGGCAAAGATGGTTCCATCAGAAGGCTCCTGCATATGAAAGTTCTTATTGTTCTTGATGATGTAAGTGATTTTGATCAAATAAAATCCATAATGCATGTCCATTATGGTTTAGGCAGCAAAATCATAGTTACAAGCAGAGATATGCAATTGCTTGTAAATGTGAATGCTAAAATATATAGAGTTGAGAATTAAACAACCGAGAAGCTCTTCAACTCTTCTATTTCCATGCTTTTAGACAAAATATTATTCCAAACAAAGAATATGTTGAGCTTTCAAAAAGGGCAGTTGAATGTGCAGGAGGCCTTCCGTTGGCTCTTCAAGTTTTTGGTTGCAATTTGCAAAATAAGAGTGAGGAAGAATGGGAAGGTGCGTTGGAAAATTTGAAAGGCATACCTAATGAAAAAGTTTACAAAATATTGAGGAGTTTTGATGGATTATCTAAGGATGAAAAGGAGATATTTTTGGATATTGCATGTTTCTTTAAAGGAAAACATAGGGATTATGTCGAAAACATGGCTGTAAAGAATCTTCCAGACAGAACAACAAATGTTTTGGGTTCAAAAATTCTAATAAGCTGCCTTGTTGATAAGTCTCTCATATCTATATCTTCTGCAAATTGTGTAGATATGCATAACTTGATACAACAAATGGGCAGAGAACTTGAATGTGAAGAACAAAAGCTAAAGAAACGTAGGACGATTTGGAAACCTAAGGAAATAATCCGCTTGTTGACAGAGGAAGAGGTAAGAATCAAACCCTATGGCCTTTTGTAATATTTTAATTTCCTTGTATTTTTTTCTTTATAAAAAAATGTTGGGTTTTGTACACGTTTATGCTAATTAATTCTTGTATGGTTGTTGTATTTAGGGGAGTAATGTGACAAAAGGTATATCACTTGACTTGTCCAAAATCAAAGATAGAATAATGCTAAGTTCTAAAGCATTTAAGAAAATGTATAATCTAAAATATCTCATTTTGCACTATCCGCCGTACAATAAAGAGATTAGATTACATTTTCCAGAAGGCCTTGAATATCTCTCAAAAGAGTTAAGGTATCTTTGTTGGGATGGATGCTCCTTGAAATCTTTGCCGAAGAGTTTCAGTGCAGAAAATCTTGTAGAGCTATGTATGACTTTCAATGACCTTGAAGAACTTTGGTATGGAGTTCAGGTAGTCTATATACAGGATATGTACTACAAAATACATTAATTAAAATTTGGATTTCTATTAATTATTTGAAGTTTACAAACTATTAATTCATCAGTCTTATATTAATCTTGTTGCAGAATCTAGCAAACTTGAAATATATTAATATCTGTGACTGCAAGAAGTTGAAAAGAATACCAGACTTGTCTTGAGCCCTGAATCTTGAGGCTTTAAATTTGGATGGGAATGAAAGTTTGGTGCAGATTCCGTCCTCAATTAATCACTTGACCAAGCTTACTGATCTAAGTTTGAGTGTCAATATCAACTTCGTGACTTGGATTTGTATCGGTGCTCAAGTTTGGTGCAGATTCCGTCCTCAATTAATCACAAAACCTAGGAAATTTAAAATCTCTGAAGCAGATTTTGGCATAAAAGAACTACCAGTCTCCATCAGTGATTTGAGGGAGTTGAGAACATTAGATCTTCATGGATGTAAAGGTTTGAAGCTACCTATGTGGAATGCAGGCTCACCCTTGCAAGTATTTATGACAGGAAATTTTCCGCATCTTGGATTTGTTAATTTAAGTTATTGCGAAATCTCAGAATTTCCTAGCAGTCTTTGCTATTTAACGTCACTGTGGCGGTTAGAAATAGATGGAAATAATTTTGAGAGCATACCCAAATACATCAAACAACTTTCTAGCCTGAAATGGCTGAATTTCAGAGATTGCAAGAGAATTAAACACATGCCGGACTATACTGCTGAAGTATTTGATCTATGGAGTGAAATGGACGTTGTTGACTTTGGCAGCTGCATCAATTTGGATCAGAGGCAATTAGATAAAATGATGGGCAATATAGTGCGTCGGGTATGTGTTTTGTTTTCTATCATTATTTTATTAGTTTTATTATTGTTATCATAAAGATGTTTAATGGATTATATTATTTTTATGGCATAGCGCATGGGGGCAGAATGGTTTGAATTGTGTATTCCAGGGAGTGAATTGCCAGGAAAGATGATGTATAAGAACAATAATGGATCTTCTTTACCGTTCTCCTTCAAACCACTAAAGGATAGGGCTGAGCAAAACCGAACCGGAACCGAAAACCGAATCGAACCGAATGGATTTTGATCTGTTTGGTTCGGTTTTTTCGGTTTTCGGTTCATTTAATTTGGAACCGAAAAAATAAATCGGTTTTATCGGTTCGGTTCTTGAAATTAAAAAATCAAAGGAACCGAACCGACCGAAGTTTTATACATATATATTTTTATAGTATTTATATTTCAAATGACATAATTTGGACTGATGGTGATTGATGGCCGGGAAAATAAGGTAAACTCTCGAAGGTTGCAGGTTCGAAACCCACAAACAGCAGGAATGCTAGTTTTGGGCAGTTTTTGATCCAATTAATCAATGATTTTTATAATAAAATATCTACATAATTAATACAATATTCATGTTTTAATGGAGAACAAAATTCAAACATAATGATATTTAAATTATGATTCATAAAAAGTTTATATATATATATATATATATATATATATATATATATATATATATATATATATATATATATATATATATATATATATATATATATATATATAACACACGAAGATATACATGTAAATTTAAATTATATTCATTATATTTAAATATATTTACAGTTTAATTATATTCGAATATTTATTTATCATGAGTTAATGAGTAATTATAAATATATTTATCATAAAATTGTGAAATTAAATAATATATCTTGTTTCATATGCTTTTCATATTTGGACTTCAACATCAATTTGATGTGTTGTATTATTAACTCTAATCAATTTGAAATTCAGATACTAATTGAGAATATAGATATTAACGGTGTGTCAAACGGAATGCACAATTTAATTTATATTATATTTTCCGTTCATTGAGTGCTTAACGTATAAAAAATAAAAATTCGAGAGTTCATGGTTATCAAATAAAAGTATGGAGGTTTAAAAGTAAAAATTTTGGAAGTTGAGGACCTTAAAAATGTATTTTGTCTAGATTAAATTTTTATAACTTTCTATTATTATATATCCTTTATGCTTCAAATTGATAGACATAATTTTATTTTATTTTTTTTTAATTTCAAATTATAGTCTACTTAACCACTTATGATTTTAATAAGTTAGTTAATATATTAAATTTTTATTATATCCATGCTTAAGGTTACTTTTCAAAAATAACTTTTCTATTTTTTCGATGAATTATTTATTACCATCACTTTGAAAATTAAAATTTTAATTTTACATTTACTGAGTTTGTCGATTTTCAATAATTAATAATGCATTCTATATTTCAATTTTTTATTTGAATGTTTAAAATTTGTATGTGATAAATGTTTAGGATATTTTGAAATTTATTATTGGGATATTTGTAATTTATATTTGATTTTGATGAATGATTTTTGTAATTGAATTTTTATATTTTTATATAGTGATATTTACAAAATTATATAAATAATATTATTTTTAAAAAAATATTAAAAAACTTGGTTCGGTTATTATAGACATAATATAATAAATTTATGTATATTATTTTAATTTTAGTTATTTTAAATGAATTTATTTTGTTGAATATAAATTAATTTAATTTATGGATCCATATAGGTTAAAAGCCCAATTAAAAAAAGCCCAAATATGGCCCAGAACCGGTAGAACCGAACCGAATGAAATTATTTCGGTCCATTCGGTTTTCGGTTCTATATACTTCGGTTTTGGTTCGATTCCAAAAATTCCTGAAGTTCGGTTTTCAGTTTAATCGGTTCGGTCCAAAACCGAACCGAACCGACCAAATGCTCACCCCTACTAAAGGATATGGATGTTCTTGAGTTTTATGTTGGTGCAGTGTGTAAATTCTATGATGATGTAAATTTTGTTGCATTTGATGCGGATATCATTGATGAGTCAGGTCACCGCATTGATTCTGCAAAACATGTGCTTTCATTTCCTCGGGAAGAGTCAGGTGACGCGACCCTTCAATCAACACATGTTTTGATACCTTTTTTTTGCAGCAATTGACACAAGAAGGAGTGTTGAGATTTTTAGCCTCCTCTAAAGAGCTTACTTGCTCGCTCAACCAAAAAAAGCCTAATGTAGGCTTCTGACATGCCACCCGTAACCTCACCCTACCACCTTGTCACCCAAAACCATCCCCACCACCATGACCCCATACCCTCAGACTTTCCTCCACTTTCGATTAGCCAATAGCCCCAAGCCGCGCTGCGAGGTTCCCCTGCAATATCCAATAATGTTGAGAACTTCAGAGGTGGTCCAAAACCTTTCCGACTCTTTGTAAACAATCTTTCCCCATGGTGGTCAGCTTTTGGACTGAGAAAATTCTTCTCCTGGTATGGTGAAGTGGCAAACGCTTTTGTTCCAAAGAAGCTAAGCATTAGAGGAACCAAATTCGGCTTTGTCAGCCTAAGTACTCCCGGGCTTATAGGAGCGATTATCAAAAGGGTTGATGGAATTTGGATTAGCAATTACCAAATCCAGGTGAATATTGCTCGTAGTGATCCAAAAGCGAAGAGGAAGGGGGACGATCCTAAGCCACCCCTCAAGACAAGGTGGGTAGAACGGTTTAGCAACAGACATGGGAGATCCTGCTAATGTAACTAAGTTCGATTTGGCAAGCAAGATGGGCAGGAGAGAGGATGTTAACAGAGACTTCAAGGATGGGGCTGCCAACTTCATCTATGAAACAAAGGAAGAGGAGTGAGAATGGCTAAACAGAAGCTTAGTTGGTTGGTTACACCATGCTACAAACATTACTGCAATTCAGGATAGAATGATTTCACAAGGGTATCTGGGTTGCGTGTGTAAACCGATGGGGGGAAACCTTGGGCTTCTCACTTTCGACTCTTGCAAGGAACGGGATACTTTGCTGTCTGAAGGCACGAATTGGCTAGGAGAATGGTTCAAAACGATCAAACCATGGGAATCAAAGGACATATGCATGAAGAGATTCGCATGGATCTGTTGCGAAGGTGTGCCCCTACATGCATGGAATGCTTCATTTTTTAGCTCATTGGCAACCATTAATGGTGATTTTGTCTGCCTAGATGAAAACACCAGGAGTAAAGTCAGGTTTGATGTAGCAAGAATCCTAATCTCTACTTTCTCGTCAGATTGTATAAAATCAACTGTCAAAGTTAGGATTAAGGATGAAATTTTTCCAGTTCGGTTGGTGGAGGAACCATGCATCATTTTCCCCAGTTTTGATCAAGTAAAAATGAAGTCCCCTTCCAGTGCCGTATCGTCGGAATCATCACCGGAGTCTCCATCGAAACTTTATTCGGGCGGCTATTCAAATTCTGGAGAGAAAATAGCCGTTCCAAGTAGCCTCAAGGTAGTGGGTTCTCCCAATGCAGATTCCGCGGCTCAAGGTCACTCCTACACAGTTTCCAATGAGTGTTCTCCTTTCCTACCTGGTTCTGCCGAATTAGGGGTCACAGACATAGATTTGAATGATGTCTCCCATGCTCTATCTCCTCCTTCTCAACCACTAACAGACCCAGAAGCTTTAATTGGACCTCTTGCCTCTACCCCTCAATTACTTGAAGACTTTGCCTAAGGCTCTTCACCTTCGAACCCAAACTTTGAACTGGGCTCAAATGGCAGGCCCAATGAGCTACTCGAACTACAGAGTCCGCATCCTGATGATGAAGATGTTCTGGACAATTATAATGGGGGATCATATCTACTGGAAAAGAGGAAAAGAAAAAAAAAGGTCCGTTCCTTTTATTTTTGTTATCCATTGGAGACCATCAAATTGAAGAGGAAAAAGAGAGTGAAAAAGAGAAAAAATTCGAAGAAGGCTACTGCTGAAGTAAGGGTGGATGCCCTCATAAGATCTGAAGAGCATGACAGGGAGTTATGGGAGAAGGAGAAGGCCGGACAATTTGGAAGTCAGAACGGTAGAGGAGAATGAGGAGGACCATGGTGGAGTTGCTCTTCTTGGACGTGTAGTATTTGGTGGTTGTTGTATCT
>JBBPFJ010001052.1:0-28638 GCA_037975025.1 Excoecaria agallocha
AATGTTGTAATGTCATTCCCAATGAGAAGGATGACGTCCACATATAGGACCAGAAACACTACTATGCTCCCACTAACCTTCTTGTACACACAAGGCTCATCTTCGTTCTTGATGAAGTCAAATTCTTTGACTGCCTCATCAAAACGAAAATTCCAACTTCGGGATGCTTGCTTTAATCCATAAATGGATTTTTGAAGCTTGCATACCTTCTTAGGATGCTTGGGATTGACAAAACCTTCAGGCTGTGTCATATACACATCCTCAAGTAAATTTCCGTTAAGGAAAGCAGTTTTGACATCCATTTGCCATATCTCATAATCATGATATGCAGCTATGGCAAGCAAGATCCTAATGGACTTGAGCATGACTACAGGCGAAAAGGTCTCGTCATAGTCTATACCATGAGTTTGTCGAAAACCTTTTGCTACTAATCTACCTTTATAGGTCTTATCAGCTTTTAGTTTGAATAACCACTTGCATTCAATTACCTTAGCACCTTCCGGTGGATCAACCAAGGTCCAAACCTGGTTATCGTACATTGATTGCATCTCGGATTTCATGGCTTCAAGCCAATTTTTCGAGTCTGGGCTTTCAATAGCTTCTCGGTAGGTAGTAGGATCCTCACGATCTACTAACTCAATAGTGTCACTGTTAGTGATTAGAAATCCATATCTCTCAATCTCCTGACGTACCCTACCAGACCTTCTAGGTACTTGTGTAATGGGTTCTTGTTCCACAACTGGTTGTGAACTTGATCCCATTTCCAACTCATCCTCTATAGGAGCTTGTGGCACTTGAATTTCTCCAAGTTCTACTTTACTCCCACTGTCTTTCTTGAGAAGGAACTCCTTTTCCAAGAAAACAGCCTTGCGAGCAACAAATACTTTGTTCTCGGCTTGTGAGTAAAAGTAGTATCCCTTTGTTTCTTTGGGATAACCCACAAACAAGCAGACAGTCGATTCGGACTCTAGTTTGTCAGATGTTAATTTCTTAACATGTGCTTCACAGCCCCAAATCTTGAGAAAAGACATATTGGGTTCTTTTCCAGTCCATACCTCGTAATGGTGTCTTCTCAACTGCTTTAGTTGGAGTACGGTTCAATAGAAACGCAGCAGTTTCTAATGCATAACCCCAAAAAGAGATAGGAAGATTAGCTTGACTCATCATAGATCGAACCATGTCCAACAGAGTTCGATTTCTCCTTTCGGACACACCATTCCATTGAGGTGTTCCAGGAGGAGTGAGATGTGAAATAATACCACACTTCTTTAGATGACTGTCAAACTCTTGGCTTAAGTATTCGCCACCTCGATCTGATCGAATGGCTTTTATACTTTTGCCAAGTTGGTTTTCTACTTCGTTCTTAAACTCTTTGAATTTCTCAAAAGTTTTGAACTTATACTTCATTAGATAGACATAGCCATATCTACTGAAGTCATCTGTGAATGTCACGAAGTAGCTAAAACCACCTCTAGCATGTGTACTTAAAGGTCCACATACATCGGTATGTATTAGTTCCAATAAGCCATTAGTCCTTTCACCTTTTTTATTAAAAGGACTTTTTGTCATTTTTCCATGCAAACATGGCTCGCATGTGCCATAAGACTCTAAGTCAAATGACCCAAGCACTCCAGTTTTGTGGAGTCTTGAAATGCATTTTTCGTTTGCATGTCCTAAACGATAATGCCAAAAGTAAGTAGGGTTCAATTCGTTTGATTTAACCCTCTTTGTATTAATGTTGTATATTGACTCTTTGTTTTGTAAATCAAGGATATAAAGGCCATTTTGCAACATGGCATTGCCATAAGAAATGCCTTGACGACGAATATGAGCATTGCCATTTTTAATAACAAAATCAAATTCATCATTATCCAAACATGAAACTGAAATAATGTTTCTGCTCATAGCAGGCACATAATAATAATTATTCAAAACAATACAAAGTCCGGAAGGTAAAGTGAGGTGATAGTCGCCTATCTCCATGGCAGCAACTCGTGCTCCATTCCCCACACGGAGGTCCACTTCATTCTTTCCAAGTAACCGCCTATTTCTTAGCCCCTGCACATTTGAACAAATGTGAGAACCACAACCGGTATCCAATACCCAAGTGGTAGAAATAGAAAGGTTAATTTCAACAACAAAAATACCAGAACTGGACGCCTTGGCTCCATTCTTCTTTTGTTCTTCCTTGAAGAGAGCGCAATTCTTCCTCCAATGCCCTATCTTGTTGCAATGGAAGCAAGTGCTCTCACTCTCTTTGAGTTTTGGCACCTTGGGCTTGGATTGGGCCTGAGGTGCACTCCCACTTGACTTGGGTTTTGCCTTTCCCTTTCCCTTTCCCTTAGCGGGTCCCTTCTTAATTCCCTTTTGAACCATTAGAACGGGATTGGTCTTTCGAATGTTCTCTTCAGCATTCTTAAGCATCCCATGAAGCTCAGTGACTGACTTGTTCATTGCATGCATGTTATAATTCATCACAAATGGATCATAAGCAGCAGGCAATGATCCTAAGATCAAGTCAGTGGCCAATTTCTTTGGCACTAGTACCTCAAGCTTCTCAAGAGTATCAAGATACCCTTTCATCTTGAGTACATGGGTACTAACAGGAGTACCCTCAGCCATCTTGCAAGAAATTAAGGCCTTTGTTGTCACGAACCTCTCGTGACGAGCTTGCTCTTGGAACATCTCCTTGAGGTGCACCATGATCGCATAAGCCTCTTGGTCCATAAATTGCTTTTGCAAGTCAGGCACCATAGTGGCCAGCATCAGACAGGTCACATCATTGGAGTCGCTCTTCTTGGTCTCAAAAGTTTCCTTTTGAACCGCAGAGGCGTTCCTTCCTGGTTTTTCAGGCAAGGGTGCATCCAAAACATATGACTTTTTCTCTTGCTTAAGAACTATTCTTAAGTTTCGAGACCAGTCTATGAAATTGGTGCCATTTAATTTGTCCTTTTCAAGGACCGATCGCAATGAGAAATTGTTATTTGAAGATGCCATTTTCAATCTACAATAAAATTTAGCAAGATTAAATGAGGTCTTATTTATGATCCCACAAACCGAATTAATATCCCTTTAAATAATTCGCGTTAGTGATTTAATGTGGGCCAAGATCCACTTTTCACAACAACTTATTAGTCAAGCTGAGCTTGTACACCTAACAAGTTAAGTTACTTAGGTAGGAAAACTCCAATCATGTCTCGTACATGACTCTTGGATCAAATGGGCTAACATCTTTAAGATGTTATAGCACAACCCATTTATTAGTTGCCTAGGTCCGGGCATCCCTTTCCATGTTAAGTCCAACCTACATTCACAACCCATGCCTCACAAAGATAATCGGGCGCATCTAGGACTCCTAGTCTACGTGAGCGATGATCGATGCCTTGACATGTTTCGAATTAGGAAGGCAACTTTGTGACTTACTATTTTTAGGGATTCATTTTATTACGGCTTACATGGCATACGCTTTGTCATCCATACATAGCATGCATATATATATAATTGCATAAAGTAAAGCGTGACAAACATGGGCCCAAAAACCTACAACTAAGATTCTATACTATTACATAAGAATCTTCGAGTTGGGCTTCTCCACTCCGATGGGCTTCGTCTTGATTTACAAAGTCTTCAAATAAATTCTATTCTAAGAAATAAATGAAACTTTTACAATAAAATATAATGGCTCGCAGGCCATATTTAATTACAAAACCCAGGGCCCATGAATGCACCATGCATATCCATTCATCACACCAAACTAGCAAATAAATATACATAACATTCATGGATAAAACAAAGTCCAATTTTATTTAATTTAGCCAAGCCCATTAATGGAAATTGTGTACTTGAACCTTTAAGAGATGACCCCATGATGGGCCTGGGCCGAAGCCCAATGGACTAAATCCTCTTATTGAATAAGTTCTCTTAAAAGCCCAAAACACAAACTAGTTAGATTTGTGCTATAAATCAACTCTAGTATAATTTCCAATTTTGCCATTTTTAATTTTATGTCATACAGCCCATAAACATTAAAAATACATATAATATGTGCTAACATGAATTAAAAATAAAATCATGAAGAACACATATAATAACACACGGCATTCATGCAAAAACAAACAAACAACAAAACTAGTTGTTTAATGCTTATGTAATGCCATGAAATGCACAAACATTTAAATCAATTTTATGAGTCATTTAATATTCTAAATAAGTCCATAAATATTGATTTAATATTCTGTACAAATCTGATCTAAATGTGTTTTTACCATTTTAATCAAAACAAAACAAACAATCTTGATTAAACATGTAACAAATACAAACTAGTCATAGTTTTAAGTGATTTTAAAATTAATCAATTAAATTGTCATGGACCAGAATTATAACCAAATTTAAAATATGTCCAGACCTGATATTTAATCTTTAAAAATCACTTACAAACATGCCAAAATCAATTTTACATTTAATTTTGAAAACTAGTTGTTAAACTAGCAATTTACATGCCAACTAGCACCTAGTTTCATAATTAACATGTACCATCAGGTATAAATAATTAAATCCGACCATTACCAGCCCTAATAACATCTTAGGACAGTATATTAACATGTCATATTAATTATAATACCTATCTAATCAATTAAAATCGTTTTTACACCAAAACAATGCAAAAAACTCAAAACAGAAAATTTCAGATTTGCATGTTTTCAAAATAACGATTTTTAATTAATTTTTTCATGCATCTAAAGCACTAAAATAAGCATGTCTAGGCTCTGATACCACTGATGGAATATGACATGGTATGATAATCATGATAGCACAGCGGAAAAACAAAAATTTTATCATACATACCATACATATCCAAAACAAGAATCGAAACATGCAATTTTTAGGGTTTTAAAACTTACAACTTTTGATGCCTTTTAATCTTGAATTTGGTGATGACCAGCAACTAAGATACCTCTATCCACCTTAGATCTTGATCACCAATGCCAAGGAACAGCCTTTTACGCCACTCCCTCTATCCTCACACACACACTTGCAAAGAAGGCTTAAAATAGAGATTGCTAGCTCTCTATTTTCTGTATTGAGTAATGGCTATGGATTGAAGCTACAAAATCTGATTTTGTACTTCTTTTAGGTTGCTATTACTATCCAATAACACAAGAGAATGAGGAACTATCCTTTCTCCTTGTGAGAAATTGGGCCAAAAGAATTGAGAGAGAGAGAGATGAAGGTCACGCAATTTTCACAGAAAAACCCTAGGTTTTTGCGCCAACTCTTCTGTATCTCTCCTAGGGTTTTATTTCTTTTATATCATTATCTCTTAGGCAAGTGTTTTGATCTGAATTTCCTACCTTAAGATAAGCAATTCAAACTCTATCACTTCCTAAAGATAAGTAATACATTTTGAATTAAAATCTTTTGAATTTAAAATTCAAATTTGAAATAAAACATAAGACATTTAATTAAATAAAATCACTTAATATAACTTAATTGCATGTGCCGAAATTTCTTGAATTCCATCTTGGAATTTCGGCCACTTCATTATATATTTAAGTGATTTGATTTAATTTAAATTTCTTTAGGCTTTAATACTCAATTAACTTAATTAACACAAGATAATTAATTAATTGAAATTAAACCTTGTGGGCTGAATTTCTCTCTCTCATGGACCAAAGCCCAATAGCAATTTTATAACCCATTACACACACTAATTTGACTTTAATTAAAAGCTCAAATTAATGTCCAATACTTAATTTAAATATTTTAAGCCCAATGCTTTGTGTGCGATCCTATAGGTCCATTTAATGTTGGCAATGAATTAATGAATTAATTCAAAGGCTATATATATTCTCTAGCAAGATATTATAGCAATCCAAATTAAATGACAATGCATATGGCATTTAGTGACCTAATGCAATTTTGCATAGTCCCCTTACCCATAAATATCAGAATTAATATAAGGCATGGAACTAGTCATTCTTATATATATTAATTCCTTTCTTGATATTCCAGTGACACTGAACTCTCAGATAAATAATGATTACTCATTATTTCATCTCGGTATGGCCATACACTTCTCAGTTCACTGATCAAGTGGCCGATGATATTTTCTCTCTTATTGAGAGGGGTAATCCCTTCACTTCTCTCATGCTCTCTAACATGAATCAATGCATACCCAATCATACCCGTACTTGTCACTCTGTTACGAGCACGTTAGGTGTATGTCAAAGTACACAGTAATTCATAAAGAGTTTCATAGAGATTTCAGGTCTAAGAACTCCGATACAAAACTTGCATATGAGAAACACTTATGACTTGTACCATGTAGTGTTCTCATGAGCGGATCGAATCCAGATACCATGTTCTTTAACATGTATCTATGATCTCTGATTGACACTCTTGTCCTAATGATCCGTAAGATAAAACTCATAATATCAGAGAGAGCATACTAGTCTTAATTCATTTGATATTCCCATAACAATGACTGACTAGGGATATTTAGAATGAAGTCCCATTTGTTTCAAGGTCTTACAATCCATGTGCCTCACACATGATAACTTAAACCGAAACGACATTCTTGGATAGTTTTATCAATTGACATGCACGGGAATACAAAAGATAAAATAAATGCCTCATTTTATTAACTAAGTGTTTTATTACAATGTATTGGGGCTAGGGCTTACACTAACAAATTGTTATTTGTTGCATGTTCAATGAGGCGTCGTTGTTCATTTAATTAAATAACATATTGCTAATTGAAGATATCAAATTCGTAATTGTTTGGTGGATTCAATAACAAGTGGCAATCAATTTAGCTTCCTTGCAAGGGTTGTTAGGTTGAGTAAATATATGATTTGGTCTAAATCGATTCCGCTTGTGGATTGGTTGGCTTAGGTCGGGTCTTTCTATTTCGTAATGCTGTCAATAGATTAAATTCTTGCGCTTGTTAAGGGTTGTCTATTGGTTAGGAATTAATTACAGTCTCACTTGATTAATTCATTAAAACGGAAAGATTAAGTCGAGAGCGCGATGCCGACGGCTATATAACCGGCCCACTATTTGATTTTCTTATAACTATTTCTTAATCTATGATCAGTTGAATAAATCCTGTGTTGCGAATATCTTTAACTGGAATTATTACCCATTGAATTTTCTCTCAATTAATTTCTGATTCATTTATTTTATTTTATTTCATCATTTTGCTTTTAATTTATTAAACTCCCCCATTTAATTTTCTTGTTAAAAATTTGGTTGTTTAAAATTACTTCGGTACTAGTCTCTGTGGATTCGACCCTTTCTTGCCCTATTTGCAATTTATTTGTTAGGATAAGTGAGGATTTTATGTTTGGTGGTTTCGACACCCATCAAATTTTGGCGCCTTTGCTGGGGACTAGTCTAACTTGATTTAATTTGTGTATGACCAGATCTGAAATTCTGGGAGAATTATTGTTCGATTCTAAAATTGAGAAAACAGCCCGGAGATTGAGGAAGGAGACAAGAATACGCAAAGCATTTATAGGAACTTCCTCCAAACAGCAAGAAGAAGAAGAGGTAGTTGATTTTACCGAATATCCAGCTGAAATAGAAGAAGAAAAGATGGCGAAAAGAACCTTGAGAGAGTTACACACGCCACCATTGAATCAACAACCACTGTGCATTACCTACCCGGCAGTAGACACTACTTTTCAGCTGAAATCTGGATTGATTCATCTGCTGCCCACTTTTAGAGGTTTGAAAAATGAAGATCCCCATAAACATCTTAAAGAATTTCATGTTGTTTGTTCAGGAATGAAGCCACATGGAGTTACCGAGGAGCAAGTAAAATTGAGGGCTTTTCCTTTCTCCTTAGCCGACTCAGCAAAGGACTGGTTGCTGAATTTACCATCTGAAACAATCACAACTTGGACTGATATGGTAAGAATATTCTTAGATAAATTTTTTCCTGCATCTAGAGCTGCTATAATTCGCAGGAAAATCAGTGGGATTCGACAAAAAGATATAGAATCACTTCATGACTACTGGGAGAGGTTTAAAAGATTGTGTGCAAGCTGTCCTCAACATGGTATAACTGAGCAGTCCCTTATTCAGTACTTTTACGAAGGTATGTTGAGTATGAAAAGAAAAATGATTGATGCAGCGAGTGGTGGAAGTCTCAACAACAAAACCCCAACTCAAGCACGAGAATTGATTCAAAATATGGCAGCAATGTCCCATCAGTTTGGGCGATATCAAGACCCTCCTAGACGAGTAAATGAGGTACAATCTTCTTCCCTTGATGAAACAATTAAAAATCTCACTTTTCTTGTGCAAAACATGGCTGCAGGTAAGACTCCTCAAGCTCAAGTGTGTGAAATTTGTGCTTATGCTGGACACACTACCGATATGTGCCCCACACTTCAAGATGAGGCACAGGAGCAAGTTAATGCACTGGGTGGATATGGTGGACAACCCCAAAGAAAATACGATCCATATTCAAATACATACAATCCGGGGTGGCGTGATCATTCCAACTTCAGTTATGGAGCAAGGCAGCAAAATTCACAGCAAGCTTTCCATTCAAGAGCACCACCACAGCCTTTTCAATCAGCTCCTAAGCAAGGTATGTCTCTTGAGGATGTTGTTCATTCTTTAGCAACTACTACAAAAGATTTGCAGCAGCATGTAGAGAAGACAAATTCTAGGTTTCAGAACTTGGAAAAATAGATGAGCCAAATAGCAATATCTCTGAGTAGAATAGAGTCCCAAGGATGTTTGCCATCACAAACCATAGAAAATTCGAGGCAAAATGCAAGTGCCATTGTTCTAAGAAGTGGAAAAGAGTTGGAACAATCCTTGCCCAAGGAGGATGGTCAGAAGAAGGCGAAAGAGGTGGAGAAGGAGGCAGAAATAGAGAAAACAGAACAGCACTCAGGTAAAAATTCAAGACAGCCCCCTGTTTTAGTTATACAGCCTCCATTTCCTGACAGGTTAGCTAAATCAAAGAAGGAGAAAGAGGAGAAAGACATCTTTGAAACTTTTCGCAAGGTTGAGGTAAATATTCCTTTGATTGATGCTATAAAACAAATACCAAGATATGTGAAATTTCTTAAGGAACTTTGTACTAACAAGAAGAAACAAATTGGTTATGAGAAAATAATACAGAAAAACGTGATATCCGATCGAACTGATGAGACAACCTATTCTATCAGTCTACTGACACAATCCAGCGCCCATACTCTCCATCTACTTCCTATCACATCGCCGCTTACCTACTCTGACTGCCGGTTATCACTCCCCAAGGTACTCAAGTACCCCTCCAAATGACTCCTATAAATAGCCTAAAACACGATGGCTTCAGGTATTGAACTCTCGATACTTTCTCTCTCCTTTTGTATACTCTATGAAGTTACTAACTTAAGTTTCGGAGTGCTAATGCCTGGGTCAGACCGGACACTCCCTTTTTGCAGGTTCAGTCATCTGATCGGCCTTTCAATTGCCAGTTCCTCCTCTTACAAGATAAAGATATTTTAAGCTTTATCAAGAACCATTTTGGAGAATGGAAACTTCATTATATACATATATAGTTTTTTGTCAATTCCAACTTGTGGTGTAAAAATTTGCAACTACAAAATTAAAAGACCATGGATTGGTTAAAAATGAAAATAAACAAAATAGTAATTCATACCATTTACTTAAACAGGTTTTAGAAAAAAAAAATATAATCAGTTGATGGATGCTAAGTATAGTATTGCAATATTGTAAAATTTCAACCTCAGAACATATGAAGCTATTAATGAAGAAATTTAAAATTTTGCTTAATGGCTGCATCCTAACTGAAATTTAAAGATTTTCATGGACAAATCTAGATAAATAATGTTTAGACTTATTTTTCGGTTGGATTGGGATAAGACGAGCTCGGATTGGACCAAAATGTATTGAATTTGGGTCGGATCTATTTTTTTTATGTATAAGTTTGCATAAATAAAATTCAGAACTATTTCAGATATGATCAAATTCGAATCGAATTGGAATGGATCAGATTCAAGTCAAGTCTAACTAGAATTTAAAGAATTTTTCTACACGAGCCTTTTGTCAATAAAATACAAGTTTACTTCAGGTTGGATTGGATTTAGGTTAAAATGAGCAAAATCAAGATGAATTGGATTCAGATTGGACAGAATTAAGTTGAATTTGGGTTGAATCTACCCGAACTTTGAAATTTTATTATGCATAAGCCTGTATAAATAAATTCCATGCCTATTTTGGATCGGGTTGGTTTTGGACTTGAATGGGTTGGAGGGCTGGGCATACTTGGTATGAAAAAAATTTATAGTTGGTATAAATTTGATATTTGACCCATTTGATATCCATTGAATCAAATGGAACATGCCTATCCAAATCAAAATTTAATGGGGTTATTTTGAGTTGACTTAGATGGATATACTTCTGGATTAGATTGAATTTGGATCAATTTTTTTGATAAAATTTTTGAATTGAACTAAATTTGCTGCCTCTTTTAATATTGCACAAAAAATAAAAATTGTTCAATCGCAAAATGAATTCAAAATGGATCCCATTAGTATGTTTAACCGAACCAATTTTTATTTGTTGCATAATTTCATTTACTAACACTGCATAAGTTTGATTTGATGGCTAATTGTAAATTTGATTCGGAACCGATACGATTTTTGTGTAAACCGAATAAATTTTTATGAACTATTTTTTATAGAATTTTTAAGATAGTGGTAAATGTTATGATTTGACCTTTAAAAAACTGGTGATTACGTTTGATTCACATTTATACTTTAATTTATATATTAAGCTTTCAAAATATTACTTTTTCTATCTCATATTGATAGATATGTAAAGAATTATTTTTATATTTAAATGCAGAATTAGAATATATTCAACTAAAAATGAAGAATTAAATTTTAAAAAATGAATAATTAGCAGTACCTAGCATATGGCATTTTTATTTTGGAATTTATTTTTATATTATTTTTGTAATTTATTTTGAATTTATTTTGTTCATTTTATAATGATTTTTTATTACTATTATTTATTCATTGAATTTTTTTAAATAAACATTGAAATTATCTTTTTATTACTATTATTTACTCATTACATGTGCATAATTAGCATTTTGTTATTAGTTTCATGCTCTATCCATTTTCTTTTATGTATTACTTTTAAGTAAAATTTAAGTTTTATTTATCTATTATTTTTAGACTTTCAATATAATTTAATTTATTTTTTTAATAAAATTAGAATCAATAAAATTTGATAATTTAATTTTAAACACGTAATTTAATACTAAATAAAAATTTATTTATTATTTTTTTAATTTTAGTGAAACCAACAAAAATTACAGATAAAAAAATGAAGGAAGTGTTAAATATATTTAATTTTTATAATAAATTATGAAAATTTTGTTTTTATTTTGATTTTTTTAATAAATATTATATTTAATTTGTATTTTTTTCTTTCTAAAATATTTTTAACTATTAAAAATAATATTATAAATTATATAATTTATTAAATTATTAATGGATCGATATGCTGATTCCTAACGTTGATAATCGGTAGTGACATAGTTGACAGCTGCGAGAAAAACCTTTTACTGTAAATTGATATTAACTTTTGTGTTTTTTTTTTTTAGTTTTGAATATTTGTTTGAATAAGTGAATTTTATAATTTAGATTTTTTTTTTCACAGTTTATAATTATGTATATTAATACATAAATATATTTAACCCACAAACGGATCTAAACCGATTCGAAATGCAATTGCCAAGTCTACAGGTCAGCAATGCAAGTGCCGAAGTAGTTGTTCTCCAGGTGATGATATAATGTACCAGTAATTTATTATAAAAGCCGAAGTGTGCGTTCTTAGACAAAATAAGGTAAAATGAGATTCAAGTTAATTTGTTTTAAAAGTAAATCAATCACTGCTAAAAAACCATCTTGATGTTTGAAATTAAATCAGCCACAGCTCCTCTTAAGAATGAACTTACACAAGAAATCCAAGAAAGAAAAAAGAGAACATTAATCCTCCATAATTTCCCATAAAAATTGTGCATGCACAGTATACATTACAAGAAAAGGAAAACAAACCCAAAAGTCTAATCTCTGAAAAAAATAAAGAAAATTCAAGAAACAGTGACACCACCATGAAACGGACAAAACCTGGTAGGTTTATTAGGCTGAAAATTCTTTCGTCTTTGAAGATCATGGCTTGATGGCTTTATAATTTGCATTAAAAACGCCTTCAAAATACTGGTTTCTGAGCTCCTTATCACGGTCTTGGAGTTGGAGGCGGTGGTTCTGGATGAGGCGTCCACCGTCATCATCTGAGGCGTTGATTTTGGGTAAAATCTACGAGCATTAGTGGTTCGGTGAAGGCTGCACTTGAAGGAGCCTGGGTGGTTGGTTGGGGAGCAGAGGCACGTACGTGTTGAGGAAGATGAGTTCTTAGTTGCCATCTGATGTAAGTGCTTACGGCTGTTTGGCTCTTTTCAAGTTTTTCCAAGGGAAGATTTGGTTGTTTTATTATTGACCTGATAAATCTAATTCTTATTTTTCCATTAATTCCTTCCTTGGGGAAGTGAATTGCGCTAGTTACCAAATTGCCCCTACTCTTTCAACTTATTATACAGCTAGCTAGCAGCCATACATGATAAGGTGGGTTTTAAGTCTTTTCAGTTCATCTTTTAAAATTCATTTTTCATTTTTTAATGCAGTATCTCCACATCCCAACAGGAAATCCACTGTAAATTAAAAAAAAAGAAAAATTCCATTCTGTTGGATAAAATTTTATTTGATTTTGAATTTTTCATCACTTTTTATGTCTATCGTATACATAGAGACATATAAGAATTTAAACAAATAAGGAGTACGAATTTTCTAATTACTTCTATAAATTTAATACCAAAAGTCGAAACTAAGATATTTTTGAAAGTAAAATGAGGTTGAATTCTAGCTAAATAAAAAACTATTTAAATTATATGTGATTTTTATCCATTTTGAAATTATAAATTAATACGAATTTTCTAATTACTTCTATAAATTTAAATCATATGTTCATCCATTTTGATTATCATGCTTCACCAGCTTCCACAAAACCCACGCCCTTCATAGGAGACAAACCAGCTGCTGTTTTCCCATTTTAAAATGTCTCCATGGGCAGTTTGGCCCATAGAATTTTCTCATCTGCCACCACCAAATCTGTAAATCAGCCCATAGATTTGCTTATCTTTTTCAAATTCCTGATCTCTCATCTATCATTATTTTTTTTTTCCTTTTTCTGCTGCATCTGCTATAGTTTAAACTATAAGCTAACTAATTTGAGCACACAGAATAACAGTTTACGTCAACAATTAGTTGAAATACTCATGTAGACTTGATTTTAAAAAGTGAATTAATTAAATGTAAATTTTTCATGTAATTATCATTACAGATGCATGTGATAGTTTTTTATTAAATGGGTTTACGAATTTTTTTTTTCTTAATATAAATAGTATAGACAACAAAATTAAAAACAAAAAAGATGAATATTTTATTTAGGTTCCTAGAATTTTGACATTCGTATCTAATTTCTCAAAATTTTAGATTTTGTTTTTTTTTTTTTTACTTAGCTCTCGGTATTCTTTTGCCTCTAAATCATAGTCTTCTATTCTATAAAAGTGCCTATATTTTTTGTCATGAAAATATTAATTTGGACGTTATCAATGATAATAAGACTAAACTATAAGAAATGAACATTTAAATTTTGCTATTGATAGCCTGGCTTAACTCATAGATCGGCCCAAAACTTACGACGAAGCCAAAAGTTCGGTACCTATTGTCCAAACCTTACTGGACTCACGGTTCGAATAGTACGGCTAGCAAAGCAGATCGACTACACGTCCTTGAAAGTCCATCCATTTCGGATGCGTAAAGAGCTCGTCACCGAACTCTTGGTGAATCCTGCCATTTCTAGCAGTAACTACCCATCTCCTCCACGTTTTCTAAAAATAGAGGAAGTGGAGAAAATGACTAAAGGTAGTGGAAATCCGCCCACTATCACGAAGGAGACCGAGGAAAATATAAGGAAGAAACCAGGTATGCTTCTAAATCATCTTACACACAAGACAGAAAGACTACTTCCTTCTTAAACCAGAATACTATCTAACTTGACCGTCAGAGGCTCCCTTGTTGGAAACCCTTTGGGTCTTCTCAGTTATTTTGCAGATCTCCCAGGTTGCTGGAATTTCACTCGTCATCATTTGATGAGGTGAGCGTGAAGCATGGACCTCTTTCCAGACCTCAACTTAAATCCTGCGCCGTTAGAAACCCAGGCAGACTTTGCCACTCACCCTGAAACACAACAACTCATCCCCCTCAATAATGTCGTAATCTCGGCATTTCCCGTTGTAGCCATTTCTAACGCATCTAGTCTTACCCCACAAGCAGCGCAGGACCTGTTAGCCCAACTTTCAGCCATAGTTGCCCCAGCCAACCCTTCCTACCAACCAACTCAGCCAATCCCACCCGCTCAGCCCAGCCAACCATTAAACAAAGATCCTTTCTCACCGGTGGTCCCACCGACTTCGGGATCAACAGTTACCCTAACAACCGAGCAGTTCGAGAGTCTCCTTGAAGATCGAATAACCCGATACCATAACAGGAACACATTACAATACCACAACAGCTTTCGTTCCCCACTTTTTCGGGAAATATTGGCCACTCCCTTCCCCAAAATTTGCCTTTCAAATTTGCCAAGGTATAACGGCAATGCTGACCCTCAACACATATCGATCAATTCCAACACACTATGCTGGTCCTAACTTCAGATGATACCGTACTGTGCAAGATCTTTTCGTAGACTTTGATGGATTCGGCTCAGATCTGGTTTCATAACCTTTTTCGAGCACTCCATTGAAAGCCTTGAGCAGTTCAGCAATATGTTCATCGAGAAGTTTGTAGCAGCGATCAGGCCGAACAAGGTGTTTGTCGATCTGAATCGAGTAATAAATGAGAAGGGAGAATCCCTACGGGCTTATGTGGAGAGATTCAATGTGGAAGCAATGGACATATAGAACCTCAATTTGGAGGTGGCCATCACGACACTCATCAGAAATATGAGGTGTCAGGATTTCAGCAACTTTTTGAGCAAGAAGCCCCCAAATGACTTCACTGAGCTCATGTCTCGGGTCCACAAATACATCTAAATGGATGAAGCCCGTCGTATATGTCTCAGCTCGTATGGTAGCTTGGGGATGGAAAGAGAAGGAGAGGAGCCCGAAAGGTTAGCTTGGGACCAGGGAAGGAATAGTTGACACGAATTCAGGACGTACAAAGGAAGCAGTTCGTCCAACCACACTTATATAGTTTTCCAGCATCAAGCTGGAGATAGGAAGGAAGAGAGGTTTATACCCCTTAATGCGAGCAAGGAAGATATCTTGGACTGGATGCAATAGAATGGGCAAGTTACGTGGCCCAGACCAATGAGGAAAGACCCCAACAGAGATCAGAACCTTTACTGTGCCTTGCATAGGGATAGGAGGCACGTGATAGAAGAATGCAGGCATCTAAAATGAGAGATAGAACACTTGATGAGGAGAGGGACCCTGGAGCAGTTTGTGAAACAGGGTGATAGAGCCAAGAGGCGTAGATCCCACACACCCCCATCCAACAGGAACCGAGCTGGTCCGAGCAAAAAAACACTAGCCGGGATAATCCATGTAATTGCAGGGGGAGGACAGTATGATGAATCCAGAAAAAGAAAGGCCAAGGAAGTACTTGCCGTTAAAAGAAACACTCACACCTCGATCCAGGTAGTCCAGTTCATGACAATTGATGGGTCCCATGTTAAACATCAACACAACGATGCGCTGGTGGTCGAAGCAATCATCCAAAATTTCCTAGTCCAGAGGATACTGATCGACACAGGGAGTACGGTTAACATGATCACCCTGTAGGCATACAAGGCCCTAGGAGTGTCGGAGAATCACCTCGAGCAGGTCAATACCCCCCTCATTGGCCTTTCTGGATAACCTATCAAGGTGAAAGGACTAGCAAATTTATCGGTCCAGCTAGGAGATGAGGCAATAGTTCGGACATGTAGTGCGGATTTCATGGTAGTTAACATTCCTTTGTCATACAATGTAATCTTCGGTCGGCCTCTATTGGCCGCAGTCAATGCTTATGTGTCAATGTAGAGTCTGGTGCTCAAGATTTCGACGGAAGAGGGGACAACGATATTAAGAGGAAGCCAAAAAGCTGCTTGGAAGACATACATGACCATGCTAAAGGAGGCTAACCAGGCTCTCCTCCTCGACACAATGGACACACCAGACATAGGGGATCAGAAGGCCAAACCAGGGGAAGTGTTATAGGAAGTCGAGCTAGCTCCTAGGAAAAGTGTCCAAATATCAGCCAACAAAGAGGGTTCGAACAAGGAAGCGCTCCTCTCCATGCTCAGGGAGTTCATAAACATATTTGCTTCGCAGCCCTCAAACATTAAGGGCGTATCAAAATATCTGATAACTTACTCTTTGAACACTCATCCAGAATGTAAACCAGTCAGGCAAAAAAAAGGAACTATGCCCCGAAAAGACAGATGGCCATGGAGAGGGAGAAAAAAACCTTACTGGAGAATGGATTCATCAGAGAGGTCCTCTATCCGGACTAGCTAGCTAATGTAGTGCTCGTCAAGAAGGCTACCGGGAAATGGGGTATATGTGTAGACTTTACAGATCTCAATAAAGCATGCCCAAAAGACAACTATTATATGCCAAACATAGACCTCTTGGTAGACTCCATAGCCGGGTTTGAAGAGTACACCTTCCTCGACGCATCGGCGGGCTACCATCAAATCCCAATGAACCCGACGAATGAGGAAAAATGGTTTTCATCACCCATCGATGTACTTATTATTACCGGGTTATGCCTTTTGGACTAAAAAAGGGGCTACATATTAGAGGTTGATGAACCAGCTCTTCGCCAACCAGCTAGGGAGAAACATGGAAGTATATGTGGACGATATGATCGTCAAAAGCAAAGTCTCTACGGATCTACCATCCGAGCTCACAGAAACCTTTTTTACTCTGAGGAGGGTAGGCCTCAAGCTAAACCCAGAGAAATGCGCCTTCGGGATACAATATGAAAAATTTCTTGGTTTTATGATATCCAAGCGAGGAATAAAAGCCAATCATGAGAAGATCAGGGTGATCCTGGATATAGAGTTCCCAAAGATAGTCCAGGATGTACAAAAGCTTAATGGGAGAATCACAGCTCTGGGGAGGTTCATCTCTTATTCGGCCAAACGGTGCTTACTATTTTACTAGGTGATTAAGAATTTGAAGGGTTTCAGATGGACTAAAGAGTGCCAACAAGCCTTTGAGGCTTTGAAGCAGTTCCTTACCACTCCACCCTTGCTCAGCAGACCAAAGGTCAGTGAAACCCTGTACGTCTATCTGGCAGTCTCTAAAGGAGTGGTAGGGGCAGTTCTAGTACGGGAAGAAGGAAGCTAGCAGTTTTCGATCTACTACACAAGCAAAGTCCTATAGGGATTCGAATTGAAGTACCCTATCATGGAGCAACTGACCTTTGTATTGATCACCTCCACTACAAAGTTGCGTCCGTACTTTCAAGCCCACACAGTTATAGTACGCACCAATTCCAACCTGAGAAAGGTGTTGCAAAGACCGGAGGCCTCAGAAAGGCTAACAAAATAGGCAACCCGCCTTGGGGAGTTTGATATCAGGTATGAGCTGTGCCCAGCAATGAAGGCACAAGTCCTAGCTGACTTCGTGGCAGAATTACATGCACCGATTTTTGAACCAGTGAAGGAGGCATGGAAGTTGCATGTTGATGGGGTCGTGTGCTCGGAAAGGGCTAAAGCCGGGGTCCTACTAATAAGTCCAGGCACAATCTGCATAAGGGCAATGGCACATCTAGCCTTCCCAGCCACAAATAATGTGGTAGAATATGAAGCCCTGTGTATCGAACTGCAACTGGCAATAGAGGTAAAACCTGACATACTAGAGATTTTCTCGGACTTTTAGCTAGTCGTAAGCCAGCTAAAGGGAGTGTTCGAAGTGAAGGAGAGTTCTATGGTCCGGTACAAAGAATTTACAACCGCCCTCCAGGCCAAGCTTGAAGCAGGAGGAAGTACTTGGTCAATCACGCAAATACCCCGGGCAGAGAATCAGGAGGCGGACAATCTAGCAAAACAAACTTCCCTCAATAGCACGGTACATAACACTGACATTATCTATCTAACAATATCATAGCCAACTTATGAAACCTACCAGGTCCAAGTACAAGAGCCATTGGATGGATGGTGCCTCCCCATTTATTGATATTTGATAGCAAAGACTCTGTCGAAAGGCTGTACATAAGCCCGAAAGATAGTGCGAAAGGCGAGCCTATATGTTGTGCTCAATGAAAAGCTGTATAAGCGATCTTTCTCAAATCTTTGGACCCTATGTGTAGGTGCAGAAGAAGGGGAATACGTTTTGAAGGAGATCCATGAAGGGATTTGCAGAGCTCATGATGGAGCACAGGCCATAGCTTGGAAGGCACTCCTACAGGGATACTACTAGCCTAAAATGGAGGCAGATGCCAAGACACTAGTCCGAAAATGTGACAAATGCCAAAGATTTGCTAACATCACACACAGTAGCTCGGCGAAGCAGAAGCCGATTCACAGCTCATGGCCCTTCATCCAATAGGGGATCGACATACTGGGACCTTTCCCTCCGGCAATTGATCAAAGCAAATTCCTAGTAGTCGCTATTGACCATTTCATCAAATGGGTGAAAGCCGAGCCCCTCGCCACAATCACCCCGGCCAACATCATAAAGTTCCTGCAGAAGAATGTGATCACCAGGTTTGGTATACCTTGCTCCATTATCTTGAACAATGGTAAACAATTTGATTGTTGTGCTTTCAGAATCTTCTGCCCAGAATTGAACATCCAGCTGTGCTTCACATCAGTCTACCATCCCCAATCTAATGGAATGGCCGAGGTCACCAACAGAACCATCATGTGTTGGCTGAAGGACTCTGGGCAGATGAGCTCAACAGTGTATGCTGGGCATATCGGACATCACCCTAAACAGCAACTGGAGCAACACCCTTCTCCCTAACTTATGGAACAGAAGTAGTCATTCCATGTGAGATCGGTGTTCCGAGCTCATGAACGTCCCAATATGATGATGCGAACGAAGCGAATCTACTTTACCAATTAGATCGGTTAGAAGAACAGAGAGAGCACGTCCAAATACAGTCCGCCACCTACAAACACTATATGGCATTGTTTCACTATCGAAGGGTAAAGCCAAAGTCCTTTCATGTGGGACAATTGGTTTTGAAGAAAGTAATATCCGCTCAGACGGCAGCAGGAGTTGGCAAGCTCAACTTAAATTAGGAAGGGCCATACATCGTCCGCGAAGTCACAAAGGCCAGCGCTTACAGACTAGAAGACTCTGCCGGCAAAACCTTACCGCATTCATGGAATGCTTCAAGCTTTAAGCTCTACTATCAGTAGCTCAGCATCATCATCTCTGTACTTGGTTACATTAATCCGGCATTTTTGCCACTTCAGTTTTAATCTTGACAAGTTGTACTTTTGTGCTCATCAGTGAACACTGCCTCCTGAGCACATTCAAGGAAAATCGTTTGAGATCATACTATGTCTTTAAGCCCTATGATTATACTCTGATACAGTTTGATAAAATCGCCACTCTAGGCAGAATCACTGATCAATTAATTTATCAAGCTAAGTTAGGCATTGTCGCCATTTCAATTTTAATTGTGGCAGCCATACGTATTTAAGCTCGTCAACGAATACCGCAATCCGAGCACATTCCATGACGCTTATCCGGATTACTAAGCCAACGATATTTGGCTTTTAAACCCCGCACTTATGCCTTAATTTGGTTTAAAAAAAATTGTTATTTGCTTATTTATTTTGAGGCAAAATCGCCGATCAAGTTATCTGTCGAGCTGTAGCTCGGTACTAGTCAAGCCATTTTTTCTGTCTTCAGGGGACATTGGTCCCGGCATTCAAAAAAAAGAGAGAAAAAGAACATCAAAAGCTCAGCAACTAAGAAGAAGAAGCAAAGTTTTCATTAATACTCATGGCATACACAAAAAAATGAGCTATTCCTCATCCGGATACACTTCGTCCATCTAGGACAAGTCTAGCTCGGGATATTTTTCCTATATAGCCTTAGAAAGTTTTGTGCCATAGGCCAAACACTTTTCGGCCACTCGCTCTACTTTCTTTTCCTCCTGGGTCGATAGCTGACCCTCTAGCTCCGAGCATTTTTTCTCTGGCTCCTTAAATTTGTTCTCCAACTCTGCCTTCTCCTTCTTCATCTTCTCAAGCTCGGTAACAAGGGTTTGGGCATTCTCTTTCTCCTGAGCGACAAATGCCTCCGGCTCGGAAGATCTTTTCACAGCCTCGTAAGCCTTTTTCTCAGCCATCGAAGTCTTCAGGAGAGACTCGTTCAGCTTAAATCGGAGATCGGCAGAGGTTGAATCGGGTCGCCTCCACTTACCGATGAAGGTGTTCAGCTTGGCGATGACCGCACCCACAATCATCAACCCCTGCAAATCATGCTAAAAGAATGAGAGAGAGTATATAGACAAACACAAGACAAATAAACGAGCTAAAAAGGTACCACAACTCACCTCCACTTTATGCCTCTTCATGACATAGGTGAGCTGCTCGGCATTCAACCCGTAGAGGGGAGTTACCTCCCTTGGCACACCGGGCACCATGTTTGCGAAGGTGTTAAATTCATCACTCTTGGAGGAATAAGAGCTCCCTTGCTTTTCCCAGAACTGAGTAACCTCGGATACCAGAGTCATTATATCCTTCTCGAGGGACTCTTTGTGTAATGGCCTCAATATCGGATCAGCCATGAATAGTACTTTTCGACAGTGAATAGTATTTTTCGGGCCCGAAAGTTAAAAATATTTTATTTGACCATTGGAAAGTATTGGTCATGATGAGCCCGATGTTGAAATTTGAAGTGAAATTGAGGTCAAATGGGCATCCAAAAGTCAAAAATACGAAAAAGGTAGCGAGTTAATTTTCTTGGTAAGGGAGGGGACTTGATTTTGTGTAAATAATTAAAAATAGTAAACGGACTCTGAATATTGCCAGATTTTGCATGCCTACATGAATTTTTATGTACAATATTTTGGTAATGAGAATTGAATTTTTTGCTGATACCGATAAGTTTGAATCGGACAGATAAGGGATTCCGATTGAGCTGAAAATTTATGTATTACCTATTTTTAAGGTGAAAAAGATGATGGAATCATTTTTGAAGTGATTGGATGTAATGGCCTCAACACCGGCCTGGCCGTGAACAGTAAATTCCGATGGTGAATAGTGCACCCTAGCCGTAAATCGGACCCGAAAGTGAAAAATATTTTATTTGATCATCGAAAAATATTGATCATGTTGAGTCTGGAGTTGAAATTTGAAGTGAAACAGAGGTCAAATAGGCATCCGAAAGTCAAAAATACGAAAAAGTTTGCGAATCAATTTCCTTGATAAGAAAGGTGACTTGATTTTGCTTAAATTTTTAAATATATCAAATGAACTCTAAAAATTGCCATATTTTGCAGTTCTTAATGAAATTTTATGAAGAATATTTTGGTGTAAAAAAATAAATTTTTCGGAGATGTCGACAGTTGTCGAATCGAACCAGTTCGATTGAATCGGACCGGTAACGGACTCTGATTGAGCCAAAATTTTGTGTACTACCTATTTTTGATGTGATAAGAATTATGAAATCAAATTTGGAGTTATTTGGAGTGAGAAAATATGAGAAATCACTTTGGACTTTGAATTAGGTTATTATTGGGCTTTAATTAATTAATTAAGCCCAATAACCAATCCAAGCCCATTCCACCCTTAAAGTGGAGATATAAATAGATGGAATTTTCTGGAGCTCACCAGCAGCTTCATCTTCTTCTCCACGTTTTCTTCTTGGCCGACCACTCCTCACCATTTTTGTTAAGTTTTTTCTTCTTTTCTCTCTCCATTTCACACTAAATTAAGCCTTAGAATAATAATTTCTGCCACCCTAGTTAAGTTTAGTGCCCTCATCTCTTCAAAAGAAGGAAGAAAATCAAGGAAAATCAAGAGAGAGAATTTAGGGTTTCATTTGAGGTAAGTGACACCAATGAGTTAAAATTCTTTCTAAGGTGCCTAGATTTCATTTTTGATGTTAATTTTAGCATCTGAGGTCAAGAAAATAGAGTTTTTATGTGTTGAAATTTCGGCCTCCTTAGGGAATCAAGGCGATTTGCAAGCTTTCAAGGCTAAAGGCAAGAAAAAGGAAGCTTAGGCAACCTAGAGCAAGAAGGAAAGGTTAGTGACTAATAAATCTTAATATTTCCTTTGATTTTTGGTTAAATAACCTTTATGTAACTTAGGGTAAAAGAGATAAAATGATGTTTAATTGAAAGTAATGGTAGATTAGTGTTAAGAGACATTAAATAAGTGTGTTTAAATGCTTGAATGAAGTGTTACATGAAAATAAAGTGTGGATCCTTTGTTGGCCGAACAAATCACTAAAGAAAACTAAGGTTTATTGTGTAAATTTTGATGATTTTATGCTTCAAAATCATAGTAGAAATGAAATAACATGCTTGAGAATTTTTATGAAATTTATAGAAATTAAATGAATATTTTAGAGACAATTTTCAATTATGTAAGTAATGGAATTGTTGAATTAATGTGAAACAATGATCAATTTGACGAGAAAGTGAATGACTTTGGTGAATTATGGTAAAATAATTCGCAAATCATGTGAAGGAATTGAAAAGAATAAATAATAAGTTAAACGAGTATTCTTAAGTAATGAAATAATAAGAAAATTAAGTTTGATTGAAATTTTTGTGAAAATATGCCCTTAGAAATAGTCTAGCAGTAAAAGCCTAGTTCAGGATATAATTGGCTAGCCATAGGGACATCTGTACCGCAGTGCAAGTCATGGCGACTTGCTTAGTTATGGTAGAATCACTGATCTCCATAGCTTCTGCTTGTATTTGGTATCTGCTATGTGGAAAAATGGTCTTTGAGATCATTTTTCAGTCTGTATGTGGCCCATGGGGTCCACGTCCCGAGTATTCAGTCTGAGAATTTCTGTCGGTACTGTACTAGGGGCATGAAAGTGATGATAAGTTAAAAGAAATGAAAAAAATGATAAAAATGAAGTTTAAAATGGAAAAAGGGCTTAAATGAAAGAAAATGAATGTTCAAGGGCAAAATGGTAATTTTGCCAAAGTATGTAATTGATAAGTAAAAATAAGTAAGAAATAGTTAACTAGGGCAAAATGGTAATTTTGGCAACCTAACAGTGTCAAAAGATTAAATTTTTATGGTATAAGGACTAAAACGTAATTTTACCGAAAATGATATAATAAAGCATAAATGATGAATATGAAAGAAATTATGTAATGAGAATGAAAATAAATGACTATAATGACAAATTTGTAAATATTAAGACAAAAAGGACATTTTTGGAATTTAGTAGGATTTCGAGGACTAAATGGAAATTTGCCAAAAGTTATGTAATAAATGAGAAAAAGTGTAAATAATGTGAAAAACAACTATTTTTATTTGAATTTGATTAAGATGCGTTTAATTGTATTTATTTTAAAAATTTAATTCATATGATCATATTATAATTGAGGAATAAATATTGCAAAGAAAGATTAGGATTGTTTGTCACCACTGGGCATAAGTTATGCTCAGCATGTAGTTCCTATTGCATGCAGGTACTGATCTGGAGGAACAGTGATGCAAAATTGAAAGAAGTTATTTTGTTAATTAGCTTATGTAGGTTTTGGCATGTATATAAATAGACTGTTATGTATGAATACAGGATTGTGTCAAGATATGTAAACATATATGTGTGTGCATGTAGTTATGATCTGTTTAGAGTTTATGGTTGATTGATGGGAATTTTGAAGAATGAGATGGTTGTTTTAGAAGTGTCGTGCCTCTGAGAGGCTGTATTTTGTCTGTTTTTCAGGAGGGTAGTTACATATACAGCCGTTATATTGCCGAAATTTTATTATGTGAATAGTAATCCGGGACAGTTATAGGTCATTGAATACCTAAGTAAATTGGAAATAATGAATTTTGGTATTATTTTAAAGTTATTATAAAAGAAAAAAAATTTTACCGGTTTGTACGCGCTGTTCAGTTAGACCGGAGTGATAAGGGTGTTACAATTTTATTGGTATCAGAGCCTGGCTTAGACGGTTCTAAGATCGGAGTGGGTATCAATTGATTTATCTGTATATACATGCCAATTATGTTTGGAAAGTGAGTGTTTTGGAACTAATGTGCATATGCTCCTTTTGTTTTATAGTGAAAAGATGTCTACTGACCAAGGACAACAGTCAGCTGACAGCAGGAGTGAGGCATCAAGTAATATTGGGCGATAAGAGGCCCCACAACAGAATCCTTCTCCTGTGGCACCGCCTCCTTTCCCTCAGCCAGACTTTCTTGATTTGATGGCTGACTACATTCAGCAGCGACTGCAAGCAGCTCCAGCTCCGACGCAGCCTCAGTCGACAGTAGTGCAGATTCAGCCAGCCCCACCTAGGCGAAGACCTATTCTGGAACAATTGAAGAGATTGGGGGCATAAGACTTTGCTGGAAGAGAACCATTGACACCTTCAGTGGCTGAAGAATGGCTATATAAGATAAAAAGGTGGTTTGAGATAACTCATAATCCACTGGAAGAAAAGTTTGAAGGCGTTGTAGCATTACTTCAGGGTCCTGCATTCATTTGGTGGGATTCAGTTAGAAGACATACTCCTGCAGATTAGTTGAGTTGGGAGTTCTTTGTGGACCAGTTTGAGAAGAAGTACATTGGGTCCGAGTATAAAGCCACTATGCAAGAGGCTTTCTGGAGATTAAAATAGGGAAATAAGACAGTGGCAGAGTATGAACGGGAGTTTGAGCGGTTGAGTGCTTACCTGGATGAAGGCCAGGCTACAGAGGAGAAATTATGTTTCAGATTTGAGAGAGGCCTGCATATTGAGCTTAAACAGATCATTGGAGCTCAGAAGTATCCTACCTTGCTTGCTATGGTGGAAGCAACCATAAAGTTAGAGACGACTCAGGCTAAGCAGGCTGAGAGACAATCCCGATTTCAGCAAAAGAGAAAACAAGGGCTGTTCAGTGGTAAAGGGAAGAAGGTAAAGGGATCTCAGACATCTCAGGGACAGTCATCGGCAGCAGCGGGCCGAGGTCAGGGAGGTGCATCTCGAGGCAGAGCTCCAGCGGGTGGTGCCCCTCGGGACAGAGATAGTGGTTCTGCAGCGGCTTATGAGTACTGTGGTAAGTTTCACTCTGGAGAGTGCATAATTCTGACAGAAGCTTGTTTCAGATGTGGGTCCAGAGATCATCGGATCAGAGACTGTCCTGTCATGCAGACTGCCTCAGTTAATTCACCGGTATCAGTTACAGGATCTTCAGCTCCTAGGGGTCGGGGTAGGGGAGCTGCCCCTCATACATCAGCCTCTAGACCGGTTGGACAGACATCTCAGGGTCAGAGGAGAGCATCAGGTCAGACCTATGTTGTTAAAGCACGTGAAGATGAGGATGTTCCGGATGTGATAGTAGGTAAATTTTTCTTACTGTCCAATTCAATACATGCATTGATTGACCTTGATTCCACACACTCCTACATTAACACTGCTTTAGCACGGGATAAAGGGATGACAGAGGCATCCTTGGACCAGGACATCTTGGTGATTAATCCTCTGGGGCATATTGTGGTAGTAAATAGAGTATTCAGACAGTGTCCTATTAGTACCCAGGGACACATCTTCCTGGCAAATTTGATTGCTTTGCCTTTTCGTGAGTTTGATGTGATTTTGGGGATGGATTGGATATCCGCCCATCAAGCGACTGTCGACTGTAGGAGGAAGAGAGTTACTTTAAAGCTTAGTGGTGATCGAGAGATTACAGTGGTAGGTGAGAGAACTGATTTCTTATCTGATGTGATATCTGCCACTGTTGCTAAAAAGCTTATTAGAAAAGGATGTGTAGCTTACTTGTGTTATGCAGTGGAAGCAAAGAAAGTTAGTCCAAGGGTGTCAGAAGTACCTACCGTCAGAAAGTTTCAAGATGTCTTTCCTGATGAGTTGCCAGGCTTACCACCTGACAGGGAGGTAGAATTTTCCATTAATGTTGCTCCAGGTACTGCACCTATTTCTATTGCTCCCTATAGGATGGCGCCTGCAGAGTTAAAAGAATTGAAGATTCAGTTACAAGAATTGCTGGATAAGGGATTGATTAGGCCTAGTGTTTCTCCCTGGGGAGCGCCAGTCCTGTTTGTAAAAAAGAAAGATGGTACGCTCAGGTTGTGCATTGATTATAGGCAATTGAACAAAGTTACTATTAAGAACAAATATCCTCTCCCGCGCATTGAAGACTTGTTTGATCAGCTTAAGGGAGCAAGTGTTTTCTCAAAAATTGATTTGAGATCAGGCTATTACCAGATGGGAGTAAAAGAGATTGATGTGCCGAAGACTGCTTTTCGCACCAGGTACGACCATTATGAGTTTCTAGTCATGCCTTTTGGGCTTACGAATGCTCCGGCCGCTTTTATGGACTTGACGAATAGGGTTTTCCACCCCTATTTAGACCAGTTTGTAGTAGTTTTTATTGATGACATTCTGGTTTATTCTAAGATGCCAGAAGAGCATGATAAGCATCTGAAGATTGTTCTGCAAGTTCTAAGAGAAAAACAGTTATATGCTAAGTTCAGCAAATGTGACTTCTGGTTAAGTGAGGTGTCTTTTCTGGGACAAGTGATCTCGGCAGAAGGTATTAAAGTGGATCCTTCCAAGATTGATGCGATTCTCCAATGGAAACCACCCAAAACTGTTACTAAAGTGAGGAGTTTTCTGGGTTTAGCCGGGTATTACAGGAGATTCATCAAAGGTTTTTCTACTATTGCAATACCTTTAACTCAGTTACTACAGAAGAATACTAGATTTGTGTGGACTGATGCTTGTCAAGAATGCTTTGAAAGACTTAAAAGTTTGTTGACTGAAGCTCCAATTCTTAGTCAACCTGAGTCGGGTAAGGATTTTGTGATCTATAGCGATGCATCCAAGAATGGGTTAGGTTGTGTTTTGATGCAAGAAGGTAATGTGATTGCATATGCCTCTCGACAGTTGAAGACACATGAGAAGAACTACCCTACCCATGATCTGGAGTTAGCAGCCATTGCTTTTGCGCTGAAAGTGTGGAGACATTACTTGTATGGCGAGAGATGCTATATCTACTCAGATCATAAGAGTTTAAAATACTTACTTACCCAGAAAGAGCTCAATCTTAGACAAAGGCGCTGGTTGGAATTGATCAAGGATTATGATTGCTACATTGACTACCACCCAGGAAAAGCTAATGTAGTAGCCGATGCACTTAGCAGGAAATTTATGTCAAGTGATGCTAATACCCTTAAGTAATTAGTATAAGTAATTGTTTTGCATTAGTAATTGATTGTTTTGTTGCAGCTCTCCGAGCTATGAATGTCCATTTAAGTTTAGCTTCAAATGGAGCTCTGGTAGCTAAATTGCAAGTAAAGCCTGACTTTGTGCATCGAGTTAAGACTGCTCAGGAAGAAGATGATCGGTTGATGAGTATTAAAAACAGGCTTCAGAATGGCAGTGTTGAGAATTACTCCTTAAGTGTTGATGGAAGCCTCTATTTCAAGCAAAGGCTTTGTGTTCCAAACCAAGAAGAGTTGAAGAAAAGTATTCTAACTGAAGCACATCACAGCAGCTATGCTATGCATCCTGGAGGCAATAAAATGTATCAAGATTTGAAAGCTTTCTATTGGTGGCCAGGTATGAAGCGAGATGTGACAGAGTTTGTAAGTAAATGTCTGATCTGTCAGCAAGTAAAAGCTGAGCACCAGGTTCCTTCAGGGTTGTTACATCATTTGTTAGTACCAAAGTGGAAATGGGACCGAGTAACCATGGATTTTGTGACAGGCTTGCCACTGACTCAGAAGAAACATGACGCCATCTGGGTGATTATAGATCGACTCACCAAGTCTGCTCACTTTTTGCCAGTACAGATGGACTATCCTTTGTCAAAACTGGCGGAATTGTACATTAATGAGATAGTAAGATTGCATGGAGTGCCATCTTCCATTATTTCTGACAGGGATCCGAGGTTTACTTCTCGTTTTTGGTACAGTTTTTAAGATGCTTTGGGTACGAGGCTTCACTTTAGTACAGCCTTTCACCCTCAGACAGACGGCCAGTCCGAGAGAGTGATCCAGGTTTTGGAAGATATGCTCAGATGCTGTATCCTAGAGTTTGGCACCAGTTGGGAAAAACATTTGTCTCTAGCTGAGTTTGCATACAACAATAGTCATCAATCCAGTTTGAAAATGGCTCCTTTTGAAGCACTTTATGGTAGGAAGTGCAGAACTCCTCTCTGTTGGACCGAACTGAGTGAAAGAAAGTTAGTAGGTTCAGATTTGATCCGTGATTCTGAAGAGAAAGTTTGAGTCATTAAAGGAAGATTGAAAGAAGCTATGGATCGTCAGAAGTCCTATGCTGATTTGAAGAGGAAGGACATAGAGTTTCAGGTTGGAGATCGAGTGTTCTT
>JBBPFJ010001053.1:0-28554 GCA_037975025.1 Excoecaria agallocha
CTAGGCCGAAACACACAAGAGGAAGAACTCTTTCTTGCTTTCTTGTGTTCTTGGCCATTAATAGGACCTTAAAGAAGAACAAGATCAAGTCTTGTAGCTTCAAACAATTGCCATTACACAATACTTAAAAGAGAGCTAGCAATCTCTATTTTAAGCCTTCTTTGCAAGTGTGTGTGTGAGGATAGAGGGAGTGGCGTAAAAGGCTATTCCTTGGCATTGGTGATCGAGATCTAAGGTGGATAAAGGCATCTTGGTTGCTGGACATCACAAAATCAAAGAATAAAAAGGCATCATCTATTGTAAGTTTCAAAACCCTAAAATTGCATGTTTTCGTTCCTAATTTTGGATATGTATGGTATGCATGATAAAAATTTTTGTTTTTTTCGCTGTGCTATCATGATTATCATACCATGTCATATTCCATCAAGAGCATGGTGTGAACTTGGCTAGTTCCCAAAGACTTTTTAATTTACCTTAATAACTAAATCTCTTACTTGATAAACTAGCATAATTTATAGACATCTTAATCCTTTCATTCATGCACTCCGACATCGTTAAAACTGACGGTACAACCTCTAATCATATGCATTTAATCCCATTAGTTACATGAAATATGCATTTAATGTGCATTTACAATGTAAGAAGTGCTTGTGTCAGGTAGCTTCTATAAAAGATATTGCTAGGCATGATTACTTCGTATATATCATACAATCATAATTATGAAATACAATTATAATTCATAACTTTTGTTCACCACCATGTATTCCTTAATACTATCTTATTATGGCAACTAAATGTCAACAAACATCGTATTTGTCATACACCATCCTTTGGCTTATATCACAGTTATTGGAGTGCATAATCAGGTGCAAACACACTATGTATTGATTAATCAGCCTTGCATGCAATCACAGAAAATAGCCTAACATGTCATGATTACCGTAAAGGTCCAATTATTACATACATATGTTCATAAATCCCAATGCAAATGAAATTAATTGTATATGTTGTAGCCCAAATAGTTCTTATTATAATATTGTGTGCATTCTTTCATAACATGGCAATTTAAGTCTTATATATATATACATTCCGATAACTTCATTTCATTGAAACAATTTATAGCCAAAAAAATCATTATAAGCAATATAATAGGCCATTCATCATGCTTACATTATGTATGTGAAGGAATTAATGCATGTTTTCCTTTATCTAGCACACATTTTATCATCTTTAATAGCCTGCCTAAGTACTAGTTCAAAAGATGGATAATAGGAGTAATGGATACCCAAAGGTATCAAACTATGGATATCCAAAGATATCAAACAATGGACCCAAACGGGGTCAAGCAATAGTTCCAGCAAGGATCAAACTATGGACCCGAACGAGGTCAAACGATGGTTTCATTAAGGAACAAGCCCCAAACGAGGCCAACTATGGCAACTGCGACTGTATCCCTCTAGGCATGCCTATCTAATCCACAACTGAACTAAAACCCGCAGGCTTAACCATTTAAGAGCATCATTGATTCATCATATTTACTTTATTCATAACTACATTTGTTTTAAACCACACTTCATATATGAATGCATAACATTCTCATCATAATCAACATTGAGATTTACTTATTGTAACATCATTGCATAATGCCATCATTCATATAAGAATGCACATTAATCTTATCATATTTCAATATTGAGCTCTAGGCTCCAATTACACATGAATGCTTTCACATGATCATACAGTTGCATGTTTATGCAAACAATAACAACATGAAATGTTTTATGATTAGTGTTGAGCGTGACATTATACACATATACATATATTTATGTAGCTTAAATCATAGCTATACATGCTTTTATTACTCATACTTGTTTGCATATTAAGATAAGCTACTCATCATAGCATGCTTATATCAACTATACAGTATATAGAATTTACATAACTCATGGGTAAATCTTGATGACATACCTTGTTGCTGCTTGCTATGAGTAGTTTCCCTATCTTACACTTATTCACATTAAAACATAACACACACACACACACACACACACACACACACACACACACACATATATAGCAACACTCAAGCAATTGTAACCCATATAGTAAAATAAGTAGGTTCTCTTATAGCTTAAGGTCACTACTTGTTCATATTTGATCCCTTAATTCACTTTCATGATTACCAGATTAGAAACCACATGTGACATACTATAACATAGTTGTATATACTTCAATCATCTTACTTGTTTCTTTCATCATTATTTCATCAATAAATTCCTATTATGGCTTAAAATATAACAAAACTTATATAGTTCCACCTTTGAGTGACAATGAATATTTTATCTCTTTTAACTCAGTCATGCACATTATAACTATCTTCTTAATGTTACTAGATCATGACATGGTAATCTCTTGCCATTGAAAAGAAATGTTGATATATATATATATAGTACTTGGGCAAAGCCAGTTACTTTGTTTGAGTTCACACTGATGCCAAATCCATAGGACACATTAAATAGCATATATAATTTAGAGTTATTAGGTTACTTCCTATTGTCCTTAGTTATGTGCTTATCATGCACTGAACCCTATTCTAGCTACTTAATTCGTATAAGCATTACCTCATACAAGCCCCTTTAAAATTAGTTCTCAAGGGTACCCCATACTATAATATAATGGTTGCATTATTTTAATTCTAAATTCTTTATATACATGCATAGAGGTTCTTCCCTTTTATGGACCACTCTAATATAGCATATTGATGGCTTAGATTACTTACAACTTAGTTCAATTTACTTTCTCTTAACATAACCTTCATTTCATCTAACTTTCGATAATACTTCATCTTATGGACCTGCTTTTCTAAATTATACCTCTATAGGCTCTAATATGGACTATTAACTTTCATAATTTATTGATCCATCAGCATTCAACTTTCGAATTAACCATTATTTAGTAAGCAATCATTCTCCTCACATTCATGGCTAACCTTGTTCATCTTGCTTATATGACTTTTAATAACTTTAAGATATCACCAACTTTTGCTTATGGGTGATTTATTATTTAGGAGTATGTGTACAGGAAGTATTGGTGGCCACGTACTGGAGAAAGAATTAGGCACTTGGCCAAGCTATAAGAAAATAATAGGTCATATTGGGCCAGGTATTCCCAAAGAGAAAGAGTACGTGGCCATATAGGAGAAGGAGGAAAGACAAGTGGCCATGTATCTCAAAAACAACAAGAGTGCATGGCCGTGCGTGGGAAAGAAGAAGACCACATGTGGTCACGTATAGGGAAGAAGAAAAACATACGTGGCCATGTGTGAGAAGAACAACAACAACATCACATGGCCACAAATTCTCAAAGGCAATTCAAGGCGTGGCCGTGTGTGTGAGAAGAAGAAGAACATCATCACGTGGCCATGCATTCTCAAAGGCAATTCAAGGCATGGCCGTGTGTTCTGAAGAATGAAATGGTGAGTGGCCATGCATGAACAAGAAGAAAATGGTGAGTGGCCACGCATGGGAAGGAAAGAAGAAAAACCCAGAATCCCGATTATGCAGACATAAAATTAAACCCTAAATCTCACTTCCCTACATACTTATATTATCATTTAAGCTAATCATGTTATAATCATCAAAACATATTAGATTAATCCCTTAATCTTGCTAAGGAAACACTTACAACAAGAAAGGAAAAACATATACAGTAACCGTTCCAAAAATATAACTCCCGTACCTTAAATCATGCTTCATCTCCTTCAATCCTCAAGCTCTAACTCTACTACTCATGGTTCCTCTCTTCTTCTTCATAAAGCCAGCATCAAAACCCTAGTTCCCTCATACCTTAGAGAGAGGAAAAGAGAGAGAGATCCCTCCCTAAAAATGCTGATCCCCAACTTCCCCCAAATCCTAAATAGGTGAGTGGTGTAAAAATCTCCCTAAGGAAAATCCAATAATACCCTTATACATTTTTAACCCTTAAAACTCATTTTCTTAACATTTAACCCCAAAATTCTCATTTAATTCAATTGTATCCTTCCTTACTATTTTAGCTACACTCCAATACACATGTGCATAATTACCGTCATACCCTTTATGTGACTTAACTTCATTAATGTAACAATACTCTAATTTTGCCTTATTAAATCTCAATCTTGATTAATCAACTATAATCCTATTAGGGCTATGATTGGGTCCTTATAGCCTCAATTCTCAAAATGCAATAATACATCGACATGAGAAAAATAAGCTAAGAACATGCATATCAATGATCAATGTCTAAATTAGCATTCAACCATCTATTTGATACATTAAACACCAATTCAACCATAACCATAAATAAGATTTAGCACAAGAATTAAGAAATAATATACTTGCATTAAAATTAAGCTCAAACTAAGTCATTACAATAAAAGTATGAGGGTTCAAATTTCCCTTAGCAAAGGTAAGGAAAACTACTTACCAAATATGATTAAAATGAAAGAAAAACTTAAAATAGAGAGATACAATACTCATAAAGCTTTAAACTTTGCTTTTGATGACTTCAATAGAAAGCTTGAGTCTTTTAGAGAATTGTAAACTAAAAAGAAAATAAAACTAAATTAAAGACTAAGCTAAAATTAATGTACAATAACTAAAGAAAACTAAAATTAAACTAAGAGTAAAATTCGTAATTCTTGATCTCTGCCTGTCTTGATGTCTCAACCCTTTTATAGCCTCTCAGATAAGAGTTTTACGCCTCCTGTGACTTCTTATCTTGGAAAAATTCATGTTGAATTGAAATAGGAAGCTTTTAATTGCCTAATTAGGGCATTTACTTGGGAGAGTGAATCTTGTGCTCGTAAGAGTGACCTTGATGCTCGAATGAGTGGTCATTCTGCTCGGGAGAGTGGACTTTATGCTCAGGAGAGTGATTTTCTACTGAAATTCATGTAACTTCACTTGGGTGAGTGCCAATTTCACTTTGGAGAGTGCCAAATCACTTAGCTAAGTGATTCATGGCTGCCTCCCACAAATGAAAGCTATAATTCTCCTTAATTCCAATTCTGTCCCTAACTTTCTCTTATTTATACTTTAGACCCATTTTTCTTTAATGTGGCCCTAAAAAATATCAAAATTAATAATTAGTCCTAAAAACACATAAACTAACTAATTAAACCTAAAACCAACTAAATTAAGACTAACTTCACTCAATTAGACACATAAAAAATACACTAAAATCATAGTATAATTCACACTTATCTCTACTAGAGGGTTAGATAATCTTAACAAGCAAGATATCTAGAATGGCATTTATAATGAATAAAAAGAATCAAGTTATGTGACTGGCTTTACAAAAATGCATCATTTGTGCAATCATGTGCTTAGTATCTTGCAAGATGGCTAACATTATCCATATTCACTCATACTGGAGGTTTAGAGTAGGTAAACACGATGGAGGTTATTGTGCTTTATGGGATGGTGCATGCAATTCCAATGAATGGAGCTATTTTTATTGCTAGAAAAAAAAAGCTTCAAACTTTTCATAAATGGCTGAGTAAAACATTCCTTGGAGGGATTGTTACAATTTTAGCAAAAGATGTCAATCACAACCTAATGAGCAAAGATGTGGGTGAACCAACCCTAACTAATTGAAAGATGTTAAAGAATATGAAGGTGCTTGTTGAGGGTGAGAGATAGCCAAGGACTCAACATTTATCGAATAGAGAGACTTACCTCTTTGAAGTTGTCAAGGGCAAGACTAACCTACAGGTGTTGATGTTGTAGCCATTACATTGTCTACACAACAATACACTAAAATCATGCCCAGATTTTATGCTTTAGCAGCAAGCCAAACAAAATTGAAGGAGAGTCAAGCAGAGATCACATCAAGCATGACCCAGCTAATTACCTCAATAACTATCACTATAAAAAAAATTGATTTTACCAACAGAATTTAGCGACAGACACAATATCCATCGCTAAAAAGAAGATATTACCGACCGATTAGCTAGCGACTCAGAAATGTGTCGGTAAAAATTAAAAATTGCAAAATGGCGGCATTTTTAGTGACCAAAATGGAAAACGGTCCGTAAATTTGGTGGGAAATAGTGGCACCATTTTATAGCGACGATTTAGTGACGAAAAAAATTTCATCGGTAAGGATATCAATGATTTTTGTTATGTATCGACGGAAATTTCGTCGATAAATAATGATAGCCTATTTTGGCTCATTATTTACCGATGAAATAGCGATGGAATATGGGGAAAGGGAAATATGAATTGTTGCAACGGTATTTTTCGTCGGTAATCCATCGCTATTATTATATTTAAATAAATGTTTAAATTTTTTTTATAAAATATCATTTTTTCCAAATAAAGCCTAGACTAGATATTTTTTCATTTTAATTATATATAATTTTTTTTATGTAAAATAATGAATATATTTTAGTTATACTCCTATTTTTTAATTATATTTACAAAATATTTTATGAATATTTAAATAAAAATTTGTTATATTTTGATGTGATGAGTTCGATCCATAGGACTTGTATTTTTTTTATTTAAATTTAAATCAATCAATATATAAATGAATTCGTGTTATCCTAAATATTTTAGGTCAAATGTAAGATTAATCTACAATAATATTTATTATAAAATCAAATTTAATTTAATTTTTAAATTAAATTTTTTATTATTTTCATGGATCGAGGAGATAGGGAACATATCCGGGGAGGTGTAACATCCCGAATTTTGGGAAAAAAATAAAAAAACATTGTGATGTTTAAAAAATAAAAATAAAAAGAAAAAAACAAGTAAAGTATAATAATTAATAATAATTAAAAAAAGAAGATAAGGAAAACGGTCAAACATAAAAGAAAAAAATAAAAGAATAGAAAGGTGAGAGAATGGGATACATTAAATGAAATAAAAGAAAAAAATAGAAGGTAGATAAAGGAAAGAGGAAGGCAAAGGAGCTGAAAAGGACGACTGACTGCCCGACACCGGTGATAGCCCGATACGGTCTCCACCTTGCAGGCCAACCGTCGTCTCCTCTCTGGTAAGCATACTATTCATTTTTGTTTCCCTTTTTCTTTATTTTTTTTTGAAAATCTGACTTCCCTTTGTGATTCCGGTTAGCAACAACGAAATTAAAAATATCAAAAATTCAAATTCATAATAATCTGAAAATTATTATAGAAATATTTTTAAAGAATGAAAAAAATACGTAAAATTTAAATTACAAAAATTAAAATTAAGAGAATAGAAAAAGCATCGGGTCATTATCGGCCCAAACTCTAACCCCTAATCACAATCCAACCCTAACATCCCACCACTATATATAAATAGTTTAACATCAAATGCAACTGGATTTTTCTCCGCTTACCCCCCAAATCGCCAGGTAGTAGCTGCAGCTAGGGAAGAAATGGTGTACATAAATGGACGTCCTTTTGTTTTGCATGATGCGGAGAGGCCCTTCTCCAATCTTGAGTATACGGTATGCTATTCACACATTTTTTTAACCTTTTGTACTTGTTTTTATTTTAATGTCCAAGTTTTTTTAAGTTTTCCCATGTTACATGTTGCATTTCATGTTTACTCTCTAAATTCCCAAATAAATTATGGCACTTTCATCTTTCACAATCTTGATGTCTTGATACTTGAATCCAAATTGCAATTAATGCAAGTATGATGAATCACTAATTTTTTGAAGAGCACCCAATTACAGGACTGTTTTAGTTTGGGTGGGATATGTCGAGCTTCCATTGTGATTTGATTCTGGTGTATTTTGGTTAGTTGCATTTTCATATTTAATTTTTGAATCAAATCAAGAGGTTTTGCAAGGTCTTTATGCTGCTCGAGTGCATGCAAACCATAGTGTGTATTTACAAGTGTCTATTTGATGATAGATTGCCTTAATTATTTTCAATTTGATGGTGAATTTTTTTATTGTGTTACGGAATCAACAGGTCTAAGGTTGAACAGATGGGGGCTTATTTAAAAGAAGATATCCTAATGGAAGTTGCAAGGTATTTCCTTTCCTGAATGTTGTAATTATTGTGTCACGTGACTTATTTGTTGTATCGTCAACTGCTCCTTCTCTATTTGCTCAAACATTTCACTTTTCTATGTGATATGGAAACAAAATACTTGTCACAGATGAACTGCTAGATGGTCAGATGGTAGACCAGTGGTTTTTGATTATTCTGCAACTTCATTTTTGTGACTTGATTTTGATTATTCTGTAATGTCATTTGGAAACTTACATAATCTCTTTCTCTCTCTCTCTTTATATATATATATATATATATTTCCTGATTGGTTAATGAAATTAATCTAAGAAATCTTAGAAAATTAGGTGTTGCTTTTACTTGATTGCTGTCAATGCTATATTTGAGCCCTAATAGAATATGTTCTCTAGAAAGTTGTCACTTAGATAATTTTGGTGGTATATAAACACACACACACATGCACACACACATATATATAGTCTATGTTCAAAATCCTAAGAATTCCTTCAATATTGCTGTCAAATCTTGCTTCAAATCTTTTGAAAGCACTGCCAGATTCTATTGGGTTGCTGATTAACTTGAAATTTCTTGATGTTTCCAGCAACAAGCTACAGTCCTTACCTGATTCCATTTGTCATTGGAGGCAAGACTAATTTCTTTTAAGTTAATGATTATATTTCAGTATTGCTATCAAATTTTTGTTATGTCCGATATTGAAATTGCTTTTAGAAAAAGTGGTAGTGGTTTAATTCCACATAGGTTCTTCTATTTTCAATTCCTAGTTACAGTTAATGATTATATTTCAATATTTCAATAATTTTTTTATCAAATTGCATCAATTATATTATTACAATATAGTTTCATGAATATTTATATGTTTCAATTGAATACCATTGTAATTGTATTGATTCACTATATTTTGATTTCCAATATTAATACTAGGCATTATTACAAGCATGGAAAGAGGTATGTGCAATTATAGAAGCAGACACAAAAAAAGTTTTAATTCCGTAGGGTACCTATGCCTTGAGAGAAATAGAACTAATAGGTCCTTGTAAAGGATCAATAGTTGTAGACCTTGAAGGAATGTTAAAGGCCCCAGCTCAACCTGGTGAACATAGTGCAGATTTTTGGGTTAAATTCAGAAATATTAATAAGCTTAGACTTTATGGCGTTGGTACTTTCTAATTTCCATAAATATTTATATGTTTATGTGTGTGTTTTGTTCTTATTGATCTATTTTTCTGTAACTACTATTTATTATGTTCTCCTTATTGTACGAGTATCCCTGACAGTGGTTATGCTTGCAAATTATGTAGTTACTTCTAAGACGTCAATTTCAGAATTTACTATTTTATGCCCTGAATTTTCGTTGGTTTTTGTACACATTGAGATCTTTGTATGCAAGCTTACATGAACCTATATAACACTTTCACAGATATCATCAATAATGTATTTGTGCATAAAGTCATCTTTTGTGTAAATGTACAGCAAAGGAATGCTATCAAATTTCAGCTTTGTTGGAGTATGGTCTTATATATTTAAGTTATTTGTAGCTCTGCATCTCCTTTCAAGTTAGTGTTGCACTGAAATGAACTAAGGTGCCCTTTTCTTCTTGAGTTGGGAAGCTTAATCACACCTGCTGGCTATTTTGTTAGCCTCATAGGTTTAGATGCATAAACATGTAGCTCTAAATAATGTTATGTTTTCTCCATAACTGATTTGTAAACTCATGTGGATTTCCTTAACAGCATTGTCTTGAAATGCACCTATATGTTAAGTGTTGAGTTTCCTTCTATTTTAATTTATCGTAAGGATTATAAATGTGGTCACAATCTTATGATGTTTTTGCCTTCCTATTGGTAGAATGGCATTGCAACCATCAAAAAATCCAACTACGCCTAATGCCCAATTAGTTGGAAATGATTTTGTTAAGCAGTATTACCATATTCTTCACACTTCACTAGAACTGGTTCATAGATTTTATCAAGACTCAAGTATACTAAGCCGGCCTGATAGTAATGGTACGATGACATCAGTGGCAACTATGCAAGTAAGTCTCTTGATGGGGTTACTTTTGCTTTTCTCTTCCTTTATGTATGTTGGTTTGAATCCAATTAATAATTTATGTTAATAACCCTACAAGTAAAACAAAACTAGGGGGAGCAAAGGAATGAAAACAGCCTTTCTGCTATTAAGGGATTGGGTTTCCAGCTGTCAAATCATTTGGTTGGTTTAATAGATATCATCTCCTTTTATCTATGGCTTTTTGACTGGTAGTACATAATTACTGGGCAGCAAAAAGTCTCGTATGCTTTTGAGCCTTTATCTGAAGTCAAGAAGGACAAATGGTCTCTTAGATAGATGATATCATGTCTCTTTTCTGTGTATTGGCTTCAGTGTATATACTTGGTGGTCTAATTCTTCTGGCCCGGTTGTGAAGAATGGGATGATAAAAATCATAAGTTTATATGAAGTGGGACATAATCTTCAACCTTTTACTATCATATGAAATTTTCAGAATTTATTTTTCAATATTAAATTTTGTGCCATGTAGATGCACAAAGTACTTTTGCCATACTTTATGGCCTTGGCTGTGTTTTATTTATGATAAGGGTATTCTATCATAGAAAGAACATTTTTTGTTTTTCCAAGTTAAATATGAGCCAGTAATTCTATTCACATGTTAAAGCTTTAGATGGTACAGTTTCAAATATCCAGAAAAAAGAAGCAAATGAAATGATTGGTTCATTAAATGGTTATTTTTTTCATTCATGTTAGTATCAGCTTAAGAAACTCTTTTAGTAACCCCAACAAAAAGCATTTAGAAACCAAGAAATATTTAATCCGTGTTGGTTGCAAACAAGTTATTGTTGGTTCTTAGATAACTTAGAGTTGTTTTCCTACCAAATATCTAAACCCAAATAAGTGCAATTGTAGCATGATTTTGAATTTCTTTAAATATCATATTTTCTTCATGAAGTTTATGATAATTGCTCCATGGTGAGTTGGTTTTCTCTCTCTCTCTCTCTCTTCTACTGATATCTGTAATGCACTATGAAGTGGCACCACCTCAAGGTTGAGGCAGTTGTGAATGGAATTTACTGTTTGGGTGTTTAAACATATAAGCGTCTTGTCTCTTGGTTTGGACTGTAACTAATTTCGAAACATTGTAATGAAGGTTTCTTTGGCCTTTTAAGAGAATATATGGGGTGGATACTAAACTTTATGTAGACGCCAGCCTTTTTCATCTTTTGAAATGAAAAGGATATGTGCCACTGGAGCCTTCACAAGTATAAAGAAGAAATAAGCAGTATTTGAAATTCTATAAAATTGCTAAAATATACGACTTTTTGTATTAAAGTTTGCTTTGTTTATTGAAGATTTTGCTGGTATTTGTTGCAATGGAAGTTTTTTTAAACAAGTAGAATTCTTGTCATATTTGCAATTGCAACTAGTAGCTATGTTTAGCATTTATATCTAGGATTTCATTTGCCTAAATCCATGTTTTCAGTTATAAGGAGGCATAATAAAAATTTATTGGTTTTGCCTTTCTCTATTTCTTCTAGTTCTCTATAGTTAAATTTTTCAATTTGCTAGCTTGCAGTAACAGGTAGCAGTTGAATTGAGATTGATTTAAGAAATTGGGATAGGGAAAAATAACACTGTAAATTGAGAATATGATTTTTATTGATATCTTTTTGTGAATAATGTTGGGTTTATGTTTTAATCTAAAAGGTGAGGATTTCTTCAAGATTAGTTTGGTCTACCTGTTGCTTAATGTTGTGTGAGCCATGATTTTTGTATGTCAACAAAATTTTAATTTAACTATGTAACAATTCTAAACCTTTGGCATCGAGTTGTGACCTCTATACATTTCTCCTTTTTAGTAGGAGCCTTACCATTTGAGTTACTAAGTTTGTTTTACAATGATAATTTTTAGGAGGAAGAGAAAGAGAAAGAAGAACTTGTCAGGATTAATGAATCTAAAGTTAGTTAAGAGGATGCGGCATTGAAAGAGATGACTACACAAACCACACATGAAGCACAAGAACTAGCTAGAGAACAAACATTGGAGAATCAGGAGCAACTATGTGAACTTAGTCGTGCACTTGTCGTCTTAGCTTTAGCATCTGTAAGGATTGAGATTCCAAAATGTTTAATAGTCAACTTTCATTAACTTTTGAAGCTTGTCTTGAGCAAGACCTTGAATTCTTGAATCATGCTTATTACTTGTGACTGGTTGTATATATAAACCAAACACAATAAGATTTTCTTGTTATATGGTTGATTGTTTAATTTTTCTAATCAAAGATTTGAGGTTCTCTTTTATATTGATTTTAGACTTTTTGTATTGATTATGTTTAATATGGGATTTGTACACAGACAATTGGCAAAAAAATTACAAGAGATTAAATAGAAATATTTTAATTTACTGACATATTACCGACGAACATATCAATCGCAGATATATTAATAAATTTAATATTAATACTAAATATATTTGCTGACAAAATTGCTGACGAAAATAATCTATCGCTATTTATACTAAAATAAATTAAAATTTTTATTTATTAAATTTGCCAACAGTTTATTGACGACAAAATCCGTCGGTATACATCCGACGGATTTTTAATAAATCTACCGATGGAATTTTATTAATAAATTCGTCGGTGAAATCTGTCGGTAATATTATTGACGGAATTTTCTGTCGGTAAATTGGTACCTATGCACGTTTTAGGGACGGATTCTTTCTGTCGGTAAAATAATAAAAAACCATCGGTAAGGTCATTTTCCATAGGTAAAATGCTAAATTTCATCGGTAAATTCTATCAATAAAATGCATTTTTTTTATAGTGTATGATGTAGTCAAGATTTGACATGCACTTTCCTCCACCACTACCATAAGAATAAGTTCAAGGATTCCTTAATCCCTCTTGATTTTGAGATATTATTTTGTTATTTTGTTGACGACAATAAATTTTTAAGTGTGGAGTAGGAGTAGATTGGGAATAAAGTTTATGGAACATTTTTAGAATTTGATGGAATATTATGCTTGAACAATCACTTACCATAATTTAACAATGTCTGTTGCTTTTCTATTTAGTAGTTAATTGTGTTTTTGAACTTTTTATTTTAGTAATGTTATGCTGTTTAGTTTTAATTTTTCTTCACTTATTTTCTTATTTTTGTTTTTAGTTTAATTTCTTAGTTTATTTTGTTAGTTTGTTGCTTTAAGTTCACTTTATTCTTCAGCTTTTGTTTTTAATTTAGTTAGTTGTTATTTTTTCTTTAGTTTTTGTCTATTGTTGTTATTACTTTGGCATTTTAGTTTTGTTTTCCCTCATTAGTTGTTTCTGCTATGAATAAATTTAAACTTAGAGATAGAGGAGCTTATTTAAAAATGTTTGAATAGTAAGAGAGTAGTTATTTGTTGAATGAATTTCTTTTTCGGTTAGTTTTGATTAGATCAATACTATTAAGTTTCCTAAAATGGTAGACTTTAGGCCTATTTTCAAAAAGAAAAACCAGTGCATGGAGGTGATTGAGTAGGAATTATAAAGGGCTAGAACCTTCTTTATCACCCTTCAAAGCAATAAAACAACCCAAAAGTGGGACTAGGAAATGACTTAGGCAATATTTTTATTGATCAAACATTGAAAAAGACTTTTGGCCTACTTTTTTTTGTATAGTATCCTTTGTAAGACATTTTGAGCCTATTTGAGCAAGCTAAGTTTATTTTTGTTTATTACATTTGTATCAATGCCCTAAAGCCTAAAAAGCCTTTTCTTACCCTTCTAAGAAAGGGCCATTCTAGGAGTACGTTGGATAAAATTTTCTTAGTTGGTTCAAGTGAGTATAGGGTTGAGCTTTAAATGCTTACAAGTCAGGAGATGTGACACATTGCCAAGTTTAATAGTATTGTGAAATTCCAGTTTGTAGTGAGTCTCTGCTTATCATTTTTGAAATGTTTGAATTAGCTGTTATTTAAAAAAAGAAATCAAAATCAAGTTCAGAGTTGGCAATCATAGTAACAACTAAGTGTGGGGTACTCGAATTGTATGAGAGAAGAATTCTAAGCTTTCAAGACTTAAATGGTGCTAGAACCTTTAAAGTGAAAATTTTTTTAGAGAATTCCTTACTTTTATACTAATTTCTTAGAATAATGTTCTACATTCTAGATAGTTGAGTTATTGGCAATGATGATGAGATGTTTAGGGGTCGAGTTAAATTCTTATTTTTGGGAGAAGTGGTGGGTTGAAGTAGAGAATGGTTGTTCTAATTTGTGTATTCTAATCTTGTTCTTGTTAGGCATATCTTAGCCATGTTAAGACCCATTTTAGACCTAAGGATCTTATCTTGTTTAAAAGATAACCTTTGGGTTTTAGTTTTAAAGGAGAGGCCTATGGCATTACACATAATTTTTTTGCTCGGCTGTTGGATTGCACTGGAATTTTGGTTAATTGTGTTAAAATTATTTTGGCCTAGCACACACTCACAAGGAAACTACCTAGTATGGTTTAGATTGAATCTTTTTGATTTACATTTTTATTTAGTGACTTCTGCTGAGTGTTGTTTAAATTTTTCTAAATATTGTGTTTTCTCTATCTTAAAGTTTGAGTATGCAAAAATGTAGTCTATTTATTTGCTCGAGGGCAAGCAAAAACCAAGTTTGGTGTATTTGATAACTTCAATTTAGTGTATTTTTAATGTGCTTTTTTCGGTGTTTTTGTCTCACTATGCGTATTTTTAGTGTTTTGTGTGTTAAATCTCTTTCTTTTTTGCCAAAATGTGTTATTTGGATAATTATTGAGTGTTAGTGTGCTTAATGGTAAAATTTTGACTTTTATACAGAAGTTTGAGTTTGGTCATGGTAGAGAGTAAATAGTCTCCATTGTGACCCTTAAAAGTTTTAAAAAATGCACCATTTCAATGATGGTCATGGCAGAGCGTAAACAGTCTCCACCATCACCAAGGCAGTTTTTAATTTTATTTTACCTTTTATATTTATTTTCATTTAATCATAATACTAACTATTTCCTACCTTGTGTTTTTTAAGCATTTAATATTTATTTGCAATGGACTTTTTGGGAATTGGAGATCATTGGAGGGCATGCATCTCTATTAGACCTCTATTCCCACATATTTACTTATTTTCCTTTTATTTATTTAAGTTCATTTTCCTTTTATTTATTCTTACTATTTTGTTTGGATGTATTCTTTTGGGGTTGTAATAGGTTGTAATAAAATGATTTTTTACACTTTAATATATAATTCATTCAAATCATTTTTGCTTAGTACATTGGGCTTTCTTAATAAAATGGGCCAATGTCCACTTTTCAACCAAAAACCAGATAATAGGGAAAATTCCTTTTTTGTAAATTCCTATGTGGGAACCAATGTTCCCAACCTAAATAAAATACCTTGATTTATGTATAATACTTTAGTTTTATGTTGGACAATTTGCCTGTGTAATAGTTTAAGTAGTTTATTCAAATTTATTTATTTTATCTATTTATCACTTTTCTATATGAAAATATTATTTATTTTTGCCTAATGCATTGTGTGAGAAGGGAGGTAGTGGACTAATAATAAAAACTTGTTTATAAACAATACCTAACCAAGGTATAAGTAAGAGCTATGTCCTAAACACCATATATGTTTTGTTAGGTTCATTTCTTAACATTTTGTTAGGTGGCAACTCCATGATACCTACCTTTTGGGCCCACTTAGACTTCATCGTAGGTTGATCATCAACAATAGGATTGAGCCTAAACTCTCTTTTATTAGAAATGCCCAATTTATGTATTTTACGAGCCTTATATGGTTTCAGACCTTAAAAGTAGGCCTCTGAAAGCCATCTAGACATAAAAAATGCTCGACGCACGTCATAGTGGTGACTCTGCTAGGGACTTATGAGACCTTGCTCTTAAAGTGCTTAGGTTAAGTTCTTATAAATGATTTTTTTATATTAATCTTATCTCTTATTGAAATTGCATTTCTAAATTCATATTAAAGCCTTAGATTGAAGTTAGGCATCCCTATTTTTACTTCGGTGTTATCATAAAGCACTCCTTATGTTCACTTGATGTAAGGATGTGTCAAAGAGAGCAACCAGCCAAAGTTTGGTATCAATCTGTATATAAAATGGTGACCCATCGATTGTTATACTAGTAATGAGATAGACCTATTGGCAGGGACCGTGCTTGGATAGCACTAAAGTTTCACCACCTGATTACAAGCCCATGTAATGATAATAGCTACTTTCCCTAAATTGTATGACCTTAACAATTCTTGCTTGCTATGTGGGCCTTTATGTATTAAACAAATCCAACTAAATTATGTGGTACTCATCAAAGGTTGCCATGCCTTGGTGGGCCCAACCAGATTTATTTGAATCGTTTAAATATATATTTGCAAAAAGCCATATGCCTGTGCTTTAAATTAAAAGAGGTTATGATACCGATTTTCCATCGTGTACCCTACATGTCCATCAGGTTCCTCGTTGACCTATGGGCTAAGCCAACGTAGGGAAGAGACCGCACTACCTCCTATCTAAGAGCATTAAGGTTGGAAGGCTATTTAAATGCTTGTGTGTGGTTGTGATTGACACCTAACACCCTCATACATCACATGCCATATGCATACCATGCATTATATGTATTCCTAATATGCATCATCCAATTTATGAATATCACGCATTTTATGTACAGCCTCATGCATTATGTGTATAACATGCTTACCTTCATGCATCACATATTGTATATCTATGCCATACATCGTATGTAAACCTTATAAGTATACCTCTCACTTATACATCATGTATATCATATGCAAACATCACACCTATGCATTATATACTCTGTGTTAGTGTAAGCCCTAGTCCCAATACATTGTAATAAAACACTTAGTTAATAAAATGAGGCATTTGTTTTATCTTTTGTATTCCTGTGCATCTCAATTGATAAAACTATCCAAAAATGTCGTTTCGGTTTAAGTTATCATGTGTGAGGCATATGGTTGTAAGACCTTGAAACAAATGAGACTTCATTCTAAACATCCCTAGTCAGTCATTGTTATGGGAATAACAATGAATTAAGACTAGTATGCTCTCTCTAATATTATGAGTTCTGTCTTACGGATCATTAGGACAAGAGTGTCAATCAGAGATCATAGATACATGTTAAAGAACATGGTATCTGGATACGATCCGCTCATGAGAACACTACATGGTACAAGTCATAAGTGTTTCTCATATGCAAGTTTTGTATTGGAGTTCTTAGACCTGAAATCTCTATGAAACTCTTTATGAATTATTGTGTACTTTGACATACACCTAACGTACTCGTAACAGAGTGACAAGTACGGGTATGATTGGGTATGCATTGATTCATGTTAGAGAGCATGAGAGAAGTGAAGGGATTGCCCCTCTCATTAAGAGAGAAAATATCATCGGCCACTTGATCAGTGAACTGAGAAGTGTATGGCCATACCGAGATGAAATAATAAGTAATCATTATTTATCTGAGAGTTCAGTGTCGCTGGAATATCAAGAAAGGAATTAATATATATAAGGATGACTAGTTCCATGCCTTATATTAATTCTGATATTTATGGGTAAGGTACTATGCAAAATTGCATTAGGTCACTAAATGCCATATGCATTTTCATTTAATTTGGAATGCTATAATATCTTGCTAGAGAATATATATAGCTTTTGAATTAATTTATTAATTCATTGCCAACATTAAATGGACCTATAGGATCGGACACAAAGCATTGGGCTTAAAATATTTAAATTGTGTATTGGGAATTAATTTGGACTTTTATTTAAAGTCAAATTAATGCATAAAATGGGTAAACAGATTTTTGCCTAAAACAGCAAGGTGTGATTTTGCCTAAAACAGCTAGCAAATATGTTAAACTGTCTTTTTGCCTAAAACAGCAAGCTGTTTTAGGCAAATCTGTTAACAGTTGGTCACGAGAGAAATTTGTTGGCATGTGCTAGGTTTAATTTCAATTGATTAATTATCTATGTATAATTAAGTTAATTGAGTATTAAATCCTAATTTTTATTTAATTAAAATATAATACTTGAGAGGGAATTAAAGTAGCCAAAATTCAAACTAAAATACTAGTAGAATTCGGCAACTATCACCTTAAATAAGTAAGTTTGTTTTGATTAAATGACTAATGCCATTTGAATTTAAATTCTAATAGAATTTAAATTAAGATATATCTCTTAATTAGGAAGTGATGGAGGCTGAAATTAACACTTAATTTTTGGCACTCACACTTGACCTAAATTAAGTGATATATATTAATGAATTAAATGAATAAAAAGGTATGTCGTTTTGCTATTTTTCTCTCTTGGCCGAAATACTCAAGGGGAAAGAAATCTTTCTTGTTCTCTTGTGTTCTTGGGCTGAAACAGTAACCTAAAGGAAGAACAAGATCAGATCTTGTGGCTTCAAATCATTCCCATTGCCGAATACACAATCATAGAGCTAGCACTCTTGATTTTAAGCCATCTTTGCAAGTGTGTGTGTGAGAATAGAGGGAGTGGCGTAAAGGCTGTTCCTTGGCATTGGTGGTGAAGATCTAAGGTGGACATATCCTTCTTGGTTGCTGGTCATCATCAAAATCAAGTTTTAAAGACATCTAAAGTTGTAAGTTTAAAACTCTAAAATTGCATGTTTCGATTCTTGTCATGGAATTGTATGGCATGTATGATAAAAATTTTTGTTTTTCTGCTTTGCTATCATCACATTCATACCATTTCATATTCCATCAGTGGTATCAGAGACTAAACATGCTTATTTTAGTGCTTTAGATGCATGAAAAAAATTAATTAAAAATCGTCATTATGAAAACATGCAAATCTGAAATTTTCTGTTTTGAGTTTTTTGCATTGTTTTGATGAAAAAACGATTTTAATTAATTAGATAGGTATTATAATTAATATGACATGTTAATATACTGTCCTAAGATGTTTTAGGAGCTGTTAATGGTCGAATTTAATTAATAATACCTGATGGTACATGTTAATATTAAAACTAGGTGCTATTTGGCATGTTAATTGTTAGTTTAACAACTAGTTTTCAATATTAAATGTAAAAACGATTTTGGCATGTTTGTAAGTGATTTTTAAAGATTAAATATCAGGTCTGGACATATTTTAAATTTGGTTTTAATTCTGGTCCATGACAATTTAATTGATTAATTTTAAAATCACTTAAAACTATGACTAGTTTGTGTTTGTTACATGTTTAATCAACATTGTTTGTTTTGTTTTGATTAAAATGGTAAAAACACATTTAGATCAGATTGGTACAGAATATTAAATCAATATTTATGGAATTATTTAGATTATTAAATGACTCATAAAATTGATTTAAATATTTGTGCATTTTATGGCATTACATAAGCATTAAGCAACTAGTTTTTGTTGTTTGTTTGTTTTTGCATGAATGTTGTGTACTATATATGTGTTCTTCATAATTTTATATTTTTAATTCATGTTAGCACATATTATATGTATTTTTAATGTTTATGGGCTGTATGACATAAAATTAAAAATGGCAAAATTGGAAATTATACTAGAGTTGATTTATGGCACAAATCTAACTAGTTTGTGTTTTGGGCTTTTAAGAGAACTTATTCAATAAGAGGATTTAGTCCATTAGGCTTCAGCCCAGGCCCATCACGGGGTCATCTCTTAAAGGTTCAAGTACACAATTTCCATTAATGGGCTTGGCTAAATTAATTAAAATTCGACTTTGTTTTATCCATGAATGCTATGTATATTTATTTGCTAATTTGGTGTGATGAATGGATATGCATGGTGCATTCATGGGCCCTGGGTTTTGTAATTAAATATGGCCTGCGAGCCATTATATTTTTTTGTAAAAGTTTTTCATTTATTTCTTAGAATAGAATATACTTGAAGACTTTGTAAATCAAGACGAAGCCCACCGGAGTGGAGAAGCCCAACTCGAAGATTCTTATGTAATAGTATAGAATCTTAGTTGTAGGTTTTTAGGCCCATGTTTGTCATGCTTTACTTTATGCAATTATTTATATATACATGCTATGTATGGATGACAAAGCGTATGCCATGTAAGCCGTAATAAAATTAATCCCTAAAATAGTAAGTCACGAAGTTGCCTTCCTAATTCGAAACATGTCAAGGCATCGATCATCGGTCACGTAGACTAGGAGTCCTAGATGCGCCTGATTATCTTTGTGAGGCATGGGTTGTGAATGTAGGTTAGACTTATCATGGAAAGGGATGCCCGGACCTAGGCAACTAATAAATGGGTTTGTGCTATAACATCTTAAGATGTTAGCCCATTTGATCCAAGAGTCATGTACGAGACATGATTGGAGTTTTCCTACCTAAGTAACTTAACTTATTAGGTGTACAGGCTCAGCTGGACTAATAAGTTATTGTGAAAAGTTGATCTTGGCCCACATCAAATCACTAACGCGAATTATTTAAAGGGATATTAATTCGGTTTGTGGGATTATAATAAGACCTCATTTAATCTTGCTAAATTTTATTGTAGATTGAAAATGGCATCTTCAAAAAACAATTTCTCATTGTGATCGGTCCTTGAAAAGGACAAATTGAATGGCACTAATTTCATAGACTGGTCTCGAAACTTAAGAATAGTTCTTAAGCAAGAGAAAAAGTCGTATGTTTTGGATGCACCCTTACCTGAGGAACCTGCTAGGAACGCTTCTGTGGTTCAAAAGGAAACTTTTGAGACCAAGAAAAGTGACTCTAATGATGTGACCTTGTAATGGCCTCAACACCGGGTTAGCCGTGAATAGTACTTTCCGGCAGTGAATAGGGTTTTCCGGGCTCGAAAGGACACCCGAAATCCGAAAATATTTTATTTAACCATTGGCAAGTATTGGTCACGGTGACCTCGGGGTTGAAATTTGAAGTGAAATTAAGGTTATTTGGGCCTCGAAAAGGTAAAAATACGAAAAAGGTACCGGGTCGGTTTTGGTTTGACCGAACTTTGACCTAATTTTAAAAATAGTAAATGGACTTCAATATTTTGGTAAAAATAAATAAGTGTTTCGGTGATTTTGACAGTTTTTGATTCGGACCGACCGGTTTGAATCGGACCGGTAACAGACTCTGATTGAGCCGAAAATTTATGTACAAGCTATTTTTGAGGAAATAACACTAGTGGCATAATTGTTGAAGTGATTTGATGTATAGAAGAGTTAGAATTGGCTTGGGCCTTATATATATATATATATATAGGATTTGGGTCAAAAGTGTAATAAGGGAAAGAATGAAAGAAGAAAGAAAAAAAAAAGAAGAGAAAGGAGATCGGGAACGGGAGGAGCGAAAGGAGGAAAGGGCAGGTGGAGGCGCTGCCGCCGGCCAGCAGGCTTGCGCCGGTGACCGGCGCGGCTGCCACCCCTTCCCCGACCTTTCCTCTCCTTCCGGTGACCGTTGGATCGGCGTGAAAGAGGCGGATCTCTCTCCGTCGGCCGGGATGCTTTTCTTCAATTTCCGGCGACATACGGTGGCTTGAATGGATTGTTCATATGAGAATTGTCAGATGTGAATTGTAAATGCTGAGTATGGATTGTTCTATTGTTATATGATTATTGTTTATATGAATTGTGATGCCTCTGAGAGGCTGTACTTGTTTGGATTTTTCAGGAGGCTAGAAAGTACTAGCCGTTATGCTGCCAGAATTTCGAAAAAAATAATAATGGTATGAAATTGGATTCAGTATTAGGTTGTGATTAATAAGTTAAGCAAAAAAAAAATTCACTGTTACGGTTAAGTCAACATCGGAAAAGACTGTTCATAGAAGGGTGTGACATTTTGTGGTATCAGAGCAATGGTTTAAGCGGTTCTAAGATCGGAGTGGGATAAGGTTAAGTGATAGGTTTGTCTGTATATACATGCCAATTATAAGTGGATAGGTGTCAATGAGTTTGAAGTGTACTTGCTCCCTTATAGGTTTAAAGGTGAAAAGTTGACATTTGACTGAGATTGTCAAGTGTGAAAGGATTGATTCTGCACAAGTAAAGATGGTAATAAGTGAATGAAAGAATTGCTGCTTGACATCTTTTGGAGATCAAAGCAGGGAAATGGAATGTTAATTGAAACTGTGTTTATATGTGAGTATCTAAGCATGTATGTGGATGAGAAATAGTCCAAGGAAAGACAAAGTAAAGAATGTGTCAGAAGTTAACATGGAATTGTATATTGAGATTTGATAAAATGTCCAGGATACAGAGATATGTTAATTGGATTGTTATAATATAAGGATGTTAATGAGCAAGATGTTATAAGTCAAGGTTGTCTAAGATGTTCTATATATACCTGTCAGTGATTTCTTTACAGATGTGGGGATTTGATTGTACATTTCATAGTACTGGGATGGGTTCTGATGTCTGCATTATATGGGAATACATGACAGTATTCCGTTTGCATACATGAAATCATACATTCATTGCATAGCATTTCACATTGTCTGATAGCATCTGAATTGCATTATATCATATGTTTAGGCCCCACTTGATAGGAAAAACTGACAGGGGATATGATGAGTATAGGGACGACCTAAGAATGAGATGAGAAATAGTGTATTTAAGATTGTTTTCTGCATTTAATGCGGCCATTATGGGTTATTGGTCGTGATGCACAGAGTGGTCAATGTATGGCTCGCCTTTGTGAAAAGATAGAAAAAGATTTTCCACCTTCTCTTAGATCAATGTTAGAGGATTTATGTAATAACCCTCTGATATGTTCTGAGATGATCAAAATAATATGGTCAATGTTTGAAATTGTTCTGTGGAAATCAAAAGAAAAGTGATTATCTGCTCAATCTAATGAATGTGATATCTGGTTAAAAGTGGAATTCTTGAAATTTATCCGGATATGAAAGAAAAGTTAATGAAGTGATCGAAACCTACTGAAATAGTAATGCTTTGTATTCTGAAAGTCACTAGATGTACCAGGGTTAAAAGTTTAGTTCTGAGAATCAGATTGAAAATGCGATGTGACGGATAATATGAGTAAATGTTTAAATGTGTTAATGCATGAAAGAGGATCATTAGATTTCTTAAGGAATTGTTTCAACTTATAAGGATAATTGAAAATGGAACAATGTGATTAGAGAATCTGCTATTGGACTGTTTAAATGTCAAAGAGAAAAGAGGAAAAACGAGAGATTGGCAATAATCTCAATACTGATATAGTGATTCACCCTTGGGCTAATGATTAGTCCGAGTGAATAGCTCAGAGTTTGAAAGATCAGATATGGTAAAATGTATCGAATTGTGATAATGACTGTAAAGCGAATGTGTTTATAATAGAATCTGACTCTTGCTAAGGCATTGTCAGAAAGAAATATTGAATCCTTTATAGTGGATTAAATTGAAATGTAAAGAAGTCAGCAAATCTTGATTTGATTCAAGATATGAAAACACTTGGCACAAGGATGTTGGGACCAAAGAAAAGAGCTACTGATAAAGGTTATTGATATTGAGCTTAGTCAGTTTAAAAGTAAACGGATTCCAATGACAAAGATGTATTGGAATCATTAAATGTGAAAGAAATGATAAGATCACTGTTTTGTATCCTCTACTTTTAAATGTAAGTAAATTTCGAGGACGAAATTTCTATTAGTAGGGGAGAATTGTAATGGCCTCAACACCGGGTTAGCCGTGAATAGTACTTTCTGGCAGTGAATAGGGTTTTCCGGGCCCGAAAGGACACCCGAAATTCGAAAATATTTTATTTGACCATTGGGAAGTATTGGTCACGGTGACCTCGGGGTTGAAATTTGAAGTGAAATTAAGGTTATTTGGGCCTCGAAAAGGTAAAAATACGAAAAAGGTACCGGGTCGGTTTTGGTTTGACCGAACTTTGACCTAATTTTAAAAATAGTAAATGGACTTCAATATTTTGGTAAAAATAAATAAGTGTTTTGGTGATTTTGACAGTTTTTGAATCGGACCGGTAACAGACTCTGATTGAGCCGAAAATTTATGTACAAGCTATTTTTGAGGAAATAACACTAGTGGCATAATTGTTGAAGTGATTTGATGTATAGAAGAGTGAGAATTGGCTTGGGCCTTATATATATATATATATATATATATATATATATATATATATATATATATATATATATATATATATATATATAGGATTTGGGTCAAAAGTGTAATAAGGGAAAGAATGAAAGAAAAAAAAAAGAAGAGAAAGGAGATCGAGAACGGGAGGAGCGGAAGGAGGAAAGGGCAGGTGGAGGCGCTGCCGCCGGCCAGCAGGCTTGCGCCGGTGACCGGCGCGGCTGCCACCCCTTCCCCGACCTTTCCTCTCCTTCCGGTGACCGTTGGATCGGCGTGAAAGAGGCGGATCTCTCTCCGTCGGCCGGGACGCTTTTCTTCAATTTTCGGCGACATACGGCGGCTGACGGCGACACGGTGACCACCGGGCGACTCCTCTCGGCGAGACGCATCGACCGGTGGCAACCGATCGTCCCCAATCGCCGGCATTGAGCAGATCGGGAACGGTGGTTCCCGGCGGTTTCTGTGGTTTTTTCGGCCAAACGAAGCCACATTGGAGCGCGTGAAGGCCACCAATGGACTTCTGGTGATGCCGGCTACAAGTGAAGAGTGTCGGTGCAGTCTCCGGTGAGGCTCCGGCCACGCGCCGGCGAGGCTCCGGCGAGACTCCAGTGACCAGAAAAATGAAATTTTCGACACCGACGGGTATGTGACTATAAAATCCTTCAATTTTCCCTAATCTTACTGAATTTTGCCTTTAATTGTAATTAGAGAAAAGTATTGAAGTTAATATGAATTATTTGAATTAATGTGTAATTGTTTAATTAGATGTTAAATTAAGCTTAATTTTATATGTAATCTAAGTTAAGAAAATTATTGGTATTATTTGAATATTTGTGAAATATGTATTGTATGTTAATAATTAATAAAATTAAGGAATTTTATTAATTATGCCTTAAATTGATAATAAGTATACAATTGGAAATATCCATAATTTTTAGGAAAAATATGGAAATTTATTAGAGAATTATAAGTCCAAAATTGGAATGTATGTTATAAGAAAATAATGAATTATTGTTAAATAATTCATAAGACATACATGATTAATTAATATAATTAATTAATGTAATAAGTGAAAAAGGCTAATAAAAGTAAAATAAACAATATGTTAAATTCATGAGATTTAAATGAATAATAATAAGAATAATTCTGAAATAATTATTGAATTATTGACAAATAATTCAATAAATAAGCCCAAAATAGTAGAGTAAGATAAATTAATTTATGTTCCTTACAATAAAATGAAGGAAGATGACAGGTCAAATGATGAACTAAGAAAGTAAAAAGTATAGTACATGTAATGATAAAATGTTACTAAAATGTTCTTAAATTCAAATAAATGAGTGAATTATTACTAAATAATTCACAATCCGTATAAATATTACAAATTCCGAATAAAAGTTAAAAAGTTATAAATTAAAGGTTTGACTAATTTATCACATAAATTAGTCATAAAAAGGTTAATTACTGAATTATTGCAAATAAGTTACACTAGTCAACACAATAAGAAATTCTGCACTGTAATGCTATAATTTATAAAACGTATGAAAAGATTGAAAAGTTAAAGTACAAATGCGACTAATTTATCAAAATAAATTAGTCAATATAAAAGTATTAAAAGACTAGATTATTGTAAAATGGATCAGTATTAATGGCGTATCCGAATGACTCAGATTTCGGATAAAAGTAAAATGAATGCAATTACATAAAAAGAATGAAAGAAATGTGAATTATAAATGTTTAGAATTCATAAGTGTATAAAAGGGCTAAAAAGTGACTTAAAAAGCATAATATGAAAAGAAAGTGAAGCAATAAAAGAGAAAATCTTTAAGTGATCAAAAGCACTGAAAAGAGTGTAAATGACCCAAAAATGTAAGAATTTATAAGAAAGAAAATAAAACGTTCTGAAAGGTTAAAAAGTACTAAAAAGATGTGAATGTTTGTAATGTGTCGCAAAAGTGCACACATTACTTGAAAAGAATTTAAATGATGTTGTACAGAAATTAAAAGTGTAAAAAGAAAACGTTTAACAGCTTAATGTAATGTTTTATGCCCTTAGCAAATGTCTGGCAGTAAAACTTAGTTCAGGATATAATTGGCTAGCCATAGGGATTACTGTACCGCGGTGCAAGTCATGGCAACTTGCTTTACTCTGGACGGATCGTTGATCTCCATAATATATATATATCATACGTACTGTCATATGTTCATATGTTGTGAGAGATGACTTTTAGAGGTTATTTCTCATTTTATTGTGGCCCTGTGGGGTTCACGTCCCGCATATCCGGTCTGAAGGTTTTCTGCTGGGTCTGTACTGTACTAGGGGCGTACTGGAAATGAACAAATCAATATTGTTTAAATGAAAGGAATATGAAAAGTCATAAACGCAAAAGACTTCTTTAAAAAGGAAGGAACTGTTTTAAAAAGAAAAAGAAAATGTTTTATAAGAATTAAACCATAAATGATCATTAATTGCATAATTATAAAGAAAGTGATTTAATATGCATCCTTACATGAAAACAAAGTTAAAAGAATGAAAAGGAAGTTATAAGTCAAGATTAAAACTGAAAAAGGACATAAGTGAAAAGAATTAGAAGTTTAGGGGTAAAATTGTAATTTTACCAAAAATAAGATAAAAAGAGCAATTTGAATAAGAAAACGTATAATAAGGGTAAAATAGTAATTTGGCAACTTAAATATTCCAAAAATGACCTTTTTAAACAAAAGGACCAAAAGCGTAATTTTACGCTAAAAGGTCAAAACAAGGTAAAATGAATAGTTTACAAGTATTTTGAACATGAGTAAGTGTAAAAAGAATAATATGAAGATTTATATGTAAAATATACATTTTAAAAGTAGTTGAATATGATTAATGTAAAAAGAATGAAATAAAGATCCATAAGTAAAAGTTAAAGTAATTAAGAAACTGTGAAAGTACAAGTTAAGCCAAGTAAGAATCATAAGAATTAAAATTAAAGCTAGAGTTAAAGTAAAGAAGATCGTATAAGTAAAAGATAATATGAAGTTAATGAACTTAAAGAACTAATGTTAAGTCAAGTTACATGAAATAAGAAAAGGTATTGTCTTAAAAGACGAAATTATGCTTAATTGGGAAATTCTTGGATTTATAGCCACCACTGAGCATATCTAGTGTTCAGCACGTAGTGTTTACTGCGTGCAGGTTACAAGGTGTTCAGGGAGCACAGAGCAGTGAAACTTATTACACGAAGAATCAGGGCAAGAAGATGAAGTTATTGTATCTTTGTTTTTGTAAGCGTGGCATGTATATACTTAGTTAGTGATAATATATATGTAATTGAGATAAGTTTTTAATATGTTAAAGACTGTTCATATGAGAATTGTCAGATGTGAATTGTAAATGCTGAGTATGGATTGAATGGATTGTTCTATTGTTATATGATTATTGTTTATATGAATTGTGATGCCTCTGAGAGGCTGTACTTGTTTGGATTTTTCAGGAGGCTAGAAAGTACTAGCCGTTATGTTGCCGAAATTTCGAAAAAAATAATAATGGTATGAAATTGGATTCAGTATTAGGTTGTGATTAATAAGTTAAGCAAAAAAAAAAAATTTACTGTTACGGTTAAGTCAACATCGGAAAAGACTGTTCATAGAAGGGTGTGACAGACCTGTTTGATGCTAGCCACTATGGTGCCTGACTTGCAAAAGCAATTTATGGACCAAGAGGCTTATGCGATCATGGTGCACCTCAAGGTGATGTTTCAAGAGCAAGCTCGTCACGAGAGGTTCGTGACAACAAAGGCCTTAATTTCTTGCAAGATGGTTGAGGGTACTCCTGTTAGTACCCATGTACTCAAGATGAAAAGGTATCTTGATACTCTTGAGAAGCTTGAGGTACTAGTGCCAAAGGAATTGGCCACTGACTTGATCTTAGGATCATTGCCTGCTGCTTATGATCCATTTGTGATGAATTATAACATGCATGCAATGAACAAGTCAGTCACTGAGCTTCATGGGATGCTTAAGAATGCTGAAGAGAACATTCGAAAGACCAATCCCGTACTAATGGTTCAAAAGGGAATTAAGAAGGGACCCGCTAAGGGAAAGGGAAAACCCAAGTCAGTTGGGAGTGCACCTCAGGCCCAATCCAAGCCCAAGGCGCCAAAACTCAAAGAGAGTGAGAGCACTTGCTTCCATTGCAACAAGATAGGGCATTGGAGGAAGAATTGCGCTCTCTTCAAGGAAGAACAAAAGAAGAATGGAGCCAAGGCGTCCAGTTCTGGTATTTTTGTTATTGAAATTAACCTTTCTATTTCTACCACTTGGGTATTGGATACCGGTTGTGGTTCTCACATTTGTTCAAATGTGCAGGGGCTAAGAAATAGGAGGTTACTTGGGAAGAATGAAGTGGACCTCCGTGTGGGGAATGGAGCACGAGTTGCTGCCATGGAGATAGGCGACTA
>JBBPFJ010001054.1:0-28512 GCA_037975025.1 Excoecaria agallocha
ACATTAATTTCTCTAAACCGTCAATTGAGAGCACTTAACATATTCAAGTCAAGTTTATTTAAGCATTATGGCTCTTTTTACATTTAAACACCAATCTAATAACTTACATGTATGTTACTCATTATTTGTATAAATTATCAATTCACTTTCATGTTTATTTATACTATAATAATAATAATTGAGCATGCATTACATATTTATATTGATTTAACCCGTTAATCACTAATGAAAGTAATACAACTAACAACATTATTTTAAGGTTCATAGTAATACCGGCATATTTAACCAAGAATGGTCTTCTTGATCATAAATACATGCTTAAATAACTTATCATACTTGTTCAATATTTTCCCATGGTTTATATATAAAATTGAACAAACTTTATTCGTAATGCTACATTGAAAATTGTTCAGAAGCAAATTAATGTGTCGATATTATAATTGAATTAATAGGGCAATAAGAGAGGATGAAGTGAACAACCCGTGATCATCCACTCGGCTCAAGAGAACCCAACCCTACAATTCATATAATAAACCCATATATCATTACTTACATGTACCAAATTTCAAAAACAACTTAACTCCAACCATGAAATCTGATAAACCGTGCTAAAATACACTTGTAAATCATCAAAATTTCCCAAATCTATTATGTAATATTTCTTTAATTTCAAGAAAATCTTATGCCACAGTAACAAACTCAGCCTTCACATGGTTTAACATCTATAATTTCAATTATAATTTACTATATTCATTCTGCTATTACTCACCATCATCTTAAAATCTTGCATGTAAGAACACACACTCTAATACTACCATAATCTCAGAAAGATTAACCAAACTTTTTTTTAATTTACCACATGTAATCCAGTTTTAACTTAGTTCTCATACCGTAAAATCGAAGCTCGTAATACTCTCTCCATTCTGCATCGTCGGAGTCTCGTCGGAGACTCACCGGAGACTCGTCGAAAAGCTATCGAAGCCATCCACCGAAAGATCCAGCCACTGGCAACGTCCCGACGACCCTCACGCGCCTCCATGCTACAGTCGTTCATCGGGATCGAAGCTTGAAGCTTTCGCCGTCACCATCCCCGATCTCCCTGCTGCCGGCGAGTGGGGACGATCGGCGACCACCGAAAGAACCGCCTCTACCTCATGATCCCACCTGTGTTGTCAAACTCCCCAACCGCCGTCGACAGCCATCGGAAAAAGAGGAAGAAGCTACGGTGGTGATGGGAGACCAAAAATCGGACGAAGGAGAAAACCGCAACACCACCGGAGGGCAGGGACGGCGAGGAGGCGGTGGCAGCTGCGCCGATCGCCGACGCAGGTGCCGCTGATCGGCGGCAGCGCCTCCTTCCTCTCCTTCTCTTCCCTTTTCCCCCCTTCCCCGATCCTCTCTTCCTTCTTTCTTTCTTTTCTTTTTTTTTATAATAATAATAATAAGAATAAGAATTATAATAACCCCCAATTATTTTCCTTTTTAATTATTGACCCAAATCTTTAATCAAAATCACAAAAATGTCTAATATATATATATATATATACCTAGATACACATATATACCTTAGTCTTACTCAAACATAAATTTACACATTTAATCAATTTAAATTAAATATTAATACAGTGAATCATGAAATTTCAACTAGGTTCATTTTTGGGACATTACAGATTGTTTGAGTTCCTTTTTATATTATTACTGTGTTTGAGTTCCAGATTGTTTCAAAAGCTTATATTGCTTTTCTTTCCTTTTTTGCACAAATTTGGAGAAGATTATGAATTCTCTAAGTTATAAGCAATTGTATTGCTTGGTATTTTATAAATCTCAAGTTTGATCTTTGAAGAATGTTTTCGAAAAATGAGTGAATGTGTGAAAGAATTGTATCCAAGTTGTGTTAAGAAGTTTGTATCCCAAATGAGTGTTTGATTAGATCTGGATCTCTATAGTTTCTCTCGTTTTATTATTATTATTTTTTTAAAAATTTCGGGTAATTCAGGTTAATCGGGTTAGGATCCGAAAAAAGTAGGGTTAATCAGATAAGGATTCGAATATTATTTAGGGTCGGTTCAAGTGTGAAAATATTCATTTTTTTGGGTCTCTATTTGTTCGTATCGGGTTGACTTGAACCCAATCAATGCACACCCCTAGATGGAAACGTATAATAGAATAAGAGTTAATTAGGATCATAAATAAATAAATAAAATTTTTAGGTGCAGGAGGATTTATGTGGGAATTATTTTTGGTCTTTAGGAAGTATCAAAGAAAATAATAGCCATAAAAAAGATAACTAAATAATGATAATAATAATAATAATAATAATAATAATAATAATAATAATAATAATAATAATAATAATAATAAAGAAAGAAAGAAAGAAAGAAGAGGAAGGGGGAGGAACCGAGGAAGCACATCGGGGAAGAGGGAGAGACGGAGAGGCCAAACGGAGTTCTTACCAGCCACCTGGACTCCACCGGTAGCAACAGCGCATCGCCATCCTTCTCGCCGCATCAACCAGTTCACTGCATCCTCTTTCCTCCGGTCAATTGGCTTTCTCCTCGTAAATCTCTATTTCCTCTTTTATTAAAAAAACCCTGAATCTTTCCTCTTTCCGACCAGCGTTGGTGTCAGATGGTGATATGAACACCACTATTGGATTCCTTGTGACCAGGTGCTTCACCAATCGTCCTCACTCGTCGGCGGCAGGGAGATCAGATATGGGTGTGCCAAAATATTCTAGTTTCGATTCCGGTCAAACTATAAAATATGTTTATGTGATTTTGACAAATTGACTAGGAAAAAGAGAGTTTGTAAATTAACATGTATGTGCTATCAAATAGGAATATCGATACAGAGTATGTATTTTATGTGGTAAACATTCTAAAATGGGGTAGACGTTGCCCAATGTGTAGCTATATGCATGATTACAATTTAAGATGATTTTCGATCTTCGAAAAAAATAATTTAGAATATAGTAAAGATTCATGGTAAATGAGGGAAATAATATGATAGTACTATTAATATCATATAATTTGTACCATCAACCCATGATAATTGAACAAAGGCTATGGGTTAAATTATAAATAGACATTGGAATTTTAATAATTTCTTATAAATAAACTAATTGAAAGAAAAGGGGATCAATTAATATGAAAACTTTAATACATGAAGCATAAAGTGGATTGTACAATTATTAAAGGAAAAAGGGAAGTGTAATGCATACATTAACTAATTAATTATGTATATACATATGTAATTTGTCGACTAATTATTGTACATTGTATATTATATTAGTTTGATGAATTCTTGAGCATGCTGAAAGGTTGACTTAATACTTTGATTTTCTTAACTGGCTTGATTTCGACTTATGTAAGTTGAAATGGTAATAAAATTGATTTCGGTTAACAACGAGTCCTAAGGTTATTTTAATAAGTCCAAGACAAGAGATAAAAATAGTAAATAAATGAATTTGATGCAATATGTTCAGGTATGTGTGATATTTGAAACAAATAAATAAATGATTTTTTCATGCATTATGTGGATAAATAAGCTATGTGCTTAATTATTATTTAAGATTTAATTATCTTTTCCCTTAGTAAAACTAGTTAGGAATTGAATGTTTAGGTTAAGATTGGCATGCCAATTACGGGCGTATTAGTACTGCGTCATAATATGTTTATCGGACTGAATGGCTATGAGAGCTCAGTTTTTTTGTATAATATTTGACCTATATTAGGTACATGAATGGCTTTGAGAGCTCAATCTCGATGCATAGATTTTTCCTTTGAGCCTTTAAAAACACGGACTGCTTTATTTCATTTTCAATATTAATCGAAATCTTTTTTTAAGCTACTACAATAGTCTATTCCGCTACTCCTTTTTCTTCTAAAATAGATGTTTTTTATTGAGAAATAAAATATATTAATAAACCGAATGGTTTCGAAAATTTAGTCCTGCAATATTGTGAAATTTTTATCAAATTTGTAAATGAACTGAATGGTTTCGAGAACTTGATTCATAATTTTGAATCCCACTTATTCGGCTTGGTATGATTCCACTAAAAAATTTACTAGGGCCAATGCTAAGTGAAAATAACAAATGTAATAAGTAAAACAAAGAATGTTATGAATTTTTTTAAATTTGAATATTAAGTTATTGATTGATCTACCGAGCTATTGGGCAATAATTTGAGTATTTAGATGAAAAAATATGTGGCACTTATTTATACTGAGATACTTAAGAATTTTTCATGATATATTATTATAGGCAGACATGGTAAATAAATAATACACATGTTAAATAATAAGAGGTATATAGCTTATTGATTAAATGTTTTAAGTGTATTCAAGGCTATGCATATTTTATGAAACTAATTTATAAATTTATTAAAATTTAAGTATATAATGTAGAAAAATTATTCTACTTCATAATGTATGTATATTTTGAGGTAAGTAATAGTAATTTTTTTTTGTGATGCTATGTGTGTGTATATGTGTAGATAAATTTTATGTGTATGTTATGTATTTTCCCTACGGAGGAGTAAATTAGGTAGTTACCATTAAACTTTTAGCTTAGCGCGTGGTTATTTTTCGCATGTAGGTTGAAGAAAAGTGTTTCTAAGATCAAAAGAATTATTTGATGTAGTTGCTAATATTTGGATTCATATCAGAGTTGGGGCGTGAAGGCTCTTTTATTGTACAATTTGAAATTTTTATTAGGATTTGGCATGTACATATAGAGAGATGAAGAAATTAGTGTAAATGTATATATTGTGAGTTACATATTAAGATTATATATGTAAATTTATAAACTAGACATATTAAGCATATTGAATATGGTTATGTTTTTAATTTGATTGAGTTTGAGCTGAGAATTTGGAGGATGGGCAAATTATTATGTGAATGGAGTTTGAAATGGAGATGGATCGTAGGATAGTTTGAAATATTACATGAGGTTTTAAAAAATTATAGGAGAAATTCTATCAATTTTTGTAAAATGAACAGTGTTTGTGAAAGTGATAAGATTTTTAAATAAGAAATTTTGTAATTGGTCATTTTATGGAATTAGGATCGTGTGTGACATTCTGCATTTGGTTCAATTATTGAACCGAGTATAAAGTGTTACATATAGGGTTTAGTTTAGGATTACAGTGCAGCTGCTACATGACCAGACACTAATGGTGTCTGTAATGACTATACTAGATAATCTTGATTTTTGTTACTAATTACATTCATTAATCCCATTAATCCTGTGACTTATCTGTTAATGATGTATATATAAGCATACATACATTTATTCTATGCATATCATGTATGATCATGGGATTATACTTTCACATGTTATTGATCATTCTTTACATAACTTCATAATTACATGCCTTTATATATACAAATACATTAGATGTAACCAAAAGAGATACAAAATCAATCTCATACATTTAAATGCTACTTCTAATCGGGTGTTGGCTTGGGAGATTATTGGCTTTGTCCCTGAATAAAAGTTCTACCCTGCTAACCTACACGGATAAATACCCGTGTTAAGCTATAAAGCTTAGTGGGAAAAACCTAATAACATGTTGATAATCACGCACAATAGTTATCACCAAGCATTCAATAACAATAAAATACAATGCCTTTATAGGATTAATAAAGATATAACAGTATCATTTAATCAGAACAGTAACAGATTTTATATTGTATATGCATATCATTATTTGTATAAATGGCCTGCGTAAATTTTCTGTGGGTGTGGATAACGGGTGCAATAGATACCCAAAGGTATCAAATCAGGAGGATACCCGAAGGTATCTAAACAGAAGTCTCATGTAGAGACAAATGAAAGACTCATAAGAGTCAAACAGAAGACTCATGAGAGTCAAACAGAAGCAGCTGCGATGGGAACCCTATAGGCATGCCTATCTATCCACAACCAGGTCTCTAAGTGCAGGCATAACATATCATATTTCATATATCATGAAATTTCATCACTATAATTCAATATAGCATTAACAAATGCCAATCATTATAATATTATGCATTCTCATCTTCATAGCATAATTAAGAATCATATACTGTAATTTCTTTGAAATAAATTCATGTATGTTTCTATTTTGAGTAATAGAAACACAACTTTCAATTAACAAGCAAGCCTTGCATTTATGGATATTCATTTTGCTATATGACTATAATTTAGGATGATTTATAAGCTTAGGAAGGGCTTAGACAAGTCTGTACCTCAAAAAAAATTAAAGAAAATACAGTTTTCAAAATACAGGGGAGGGTCACGGTTACTAACAATTTCTGGTAACCGTGAGCCCAGACTTGTACTAAGGGTCACGGTTACTATCATATTCCTAGTAATCGTGAGCTATAATACTCTTTGATTCTGGACAAAACAATGAACTACCTCACGGTTACCAACAATTTTGTAGTAACCGTGAAGTAGGGTGAAGAACTCGGGTCACGGTTACTATGAATTCCTTAGTAACCGTGAGATAGCATGGGTTTTGTTTCTGGACCAAAAGTTTATTTCCTTACGGTTACTAAGCCTAGGATAGTAACCGTGAAGAAATGCTACGAGACTGGGTCACGGTTACTTTGAAATCTTGGTAACCATGATCCAAAAAATACTTTTGGTCTGGACTGAAAATTTAGGCACCTCACGATTACTATGAAATTCATGGTAACCGTGAGCCCTAAATCGCCTCAAGACCGATTTTCAGTCTCGACTTCTAAACCCATTTTTGACCTGAAAACAACAATATTTAGCAAAATGGCCTTCAACAAAGTTGTATGCCTATGTTTCTAGTTTTCAAAACATCAAAAATAATTTCAATAGGACCTGTAAAACTATAGTTATTCAAGAAAAACCACTGACTGTTCATGAACGCAAAAAATCACATCCATAATCAGGTTTCAATATCAATTTTCACTATCATGCAGTGAAAATCAGATTTCGGTCTCTTCTAACAAAATCAAGGCATGCAAGTCTAGTTTCTATATCAACTAGAATTTTATCATTTGAACAACTATAGCTCAAGATATGAGCAAAAGTATACAGACTGGTCACATAATCTTTAAAACAGATTTTCATATTTTCAACTCTAAACCCTTATAAGCTACAAATCATCCATAAAACACATGAGAGAGGCACACAAGATCTCTCTTTCATGACAAGTCAATATATATATACATACAAAACCCTAAGTTCCCATACCTTACTAAGCTCCAAGCCTTCTTCAACCTTGGAGTCTCTTTCCCTTTTCTTTTGCTTGATCCTTCTTCTATAATACATAAGACACTTTCATGAATATTTCTCAGTCTAGACAAAGAACAACACATATCAAAGAAGAAACAAATTGTCTTACCACTAAACTCAAGCAAACCTTTCTTCTTTTTGTCAAAAACCTAAAGATTCTAGAGAGAGAATTTGAGAGAGAGTTTAGGGTAAGAGAGAGAGGTTGAAGATGAAGATTGAAGACCCTTGATGGCCGGCCCTCATTCATCAAAAAATATCTCCCTCTTTCTCATTTAATTTGTCCAAATGTCATGTTTAAGCCAAACTTGCCATTTAGTCCCTCAACTTTCCTTTATTTCTAGTAATACCCCACATCTTACTCTTTTACTTTTCAATTAGGTCCTTCTACATGCATTTATACTTAATTAAACATGGACATTAATAATTAATTAGTGATAATTCTTCTAGGATATATTGAGGGGCATTATAACTCTCTCCCCCTAAAAGAATTTCATCCTCGAAATTCATACCTGTACTGAAGAGCTGAGGGTATTGAGCCCGCATAGCTGCTTCAGGTTCCCAAGTCGCTTCTTGTACTTCATGGTGTTGCCATAACACTTTGACTAGGGGGACATCTTTGTTCCTTAACTGTTTAACTTCCCTGGCTAGAATCTGTTTAGGCTCCTCATCATACGTATAATCAGTTTTGACACTAATATCTTGCACTGGTATGATGTGTGACTCATCAGATCGATATCGCCGGAGCATCAAAACATGAAAAACATTATGCAACTTTGATAGTTCACTGGGAAGATCCAGTCGATAGGCTACCAGTCCAATTCGTTCCAAGATTCTGTAAGGACCAATAAATCGGGGACTGAGCTTTCCTTTCTTTCTGAATTGTAGTACTTTTCTCCATGGGGACACCTTTAGGAACACTTTATCACCCACCTGATATTCAATGTCCTTTCTTTTCAGATTCGCATATGACTTCTATCTATCACTAGCTTCTTTCAATTGTTGCTTGACAAGTTGGATCTTTTCTTCGACATCTTTAACAATGTCAGGACCTGTCAACTTGCTTTCAACTAACTCCATCCAGCAGGAAGGAGTTCTACATTTTTTACCATAGAGAGCTTTATATGGTGGCATACCAATGCTAGTTTGATAGCCATTGTTATATGCAAACTCCATTAAAGTCACATATTTATCCCAACTCCCGGGAAAATCTAAAACACAACCTCTTAACATGTCCTCCAACACCTGTATGATTCTCTTTGACTGCCCATCAATTTGAGGATGAAAAGCAGTATTAAGAAGGAGCTTTATGCCTAAGGCTTGTTGTAGACTTTTCCAAACCTCGGATCCTGATCTGAAACAATTGAGATTGGTACCCCATGCAGTCTAACAATCTGGTCTATATACAATTTAGCTAACTTGTCCATTGAGTAATTGGTTCAAACCGGTATAAAATGAGCCACCTTTGTCAATCTATCTACTATGACCCACATTGCATCATGTCTTCTTTGAGTAGTGGGTAGACCTATAACAAAATCCATAGTGACATTGTCCCACTTCCACTGAGAAATGGGAAGAGGATTCAACAATCCTGAAGGAAGTTGATGCTCTACTTTCACTTGCTGACATGTTAGACCTTTGGAAACATACTCAGTCACATCTTTCTTCATTCCTAGCCACCAATAAAACTGTTTCAAATCTCTGTACATTTTGTTGCTACTAGGATGCATGGTGAATATTGTACTATGGGCTTCTTGTAATAAAGTCTCCTTCAGTTCTTTAACATCTGGCACACACAATCGATTCCGATAGTAGAGACCACCATCAATCCCAATAGAATATTCTATCAGACCTCCTACATGAACTGATTGAGCTAACTGTTGTAGCTTTACATCATTTGACTGTGCATCTAGAATTGTCTGCCTGAGATTAAGGCGAGCTCGCAATTAAGCTAACAAAGCCCCATCAAATGCAAATTTTCATCTATAACCTTGTAATAACAAGGTTGCTATCATCTTCCGGCTCAAAGCATCAGCTACCACATTAGCCTTTCCTGGGTGGTAGTCGATTATACAATCGTAGTCTTTAAATAATTCGAGCCATCTGTGCTGTCTTAAATTAAGATCTCGTTGAGTAAGCAAGTATTTAAGACTCTTGTGATCTGTATATATTCTGCACTTCTCACCATAAAGGTAATGCCGCCATATCTTTAAAGCAAATACAACTACGGTCAGTTCCAAATCATGAGTCGGATAATTCTGTTCATGAGGCTTCAACTGTCTGGATATATAAGCCACTACTTTACCCTCTTGCATCAGCACGCATCCCAATCTACTTTTCGATGCATCACTATACATGGAATATTCCTTACCCGCTATTGGCTGGGTAAGAATTGGAGTTTCCGTTAACATTCTCTTTAACTGATCAAAACTAGCTTGGAAACGGTCTGTCCATTCGAATCTAGCTTCTTTCTGAAGTAACTTAGTGAGCGGAGAGGCAATGACTGAAAAACCTTTCACAAACCGCCTATAATAGCCGGCTAAGCCCAATAAACTTTGGACTTCTGGCACATTTCTAGGCGGTCTCCAATTTATTATAGCCTCAATCTTTCTAGGGTCCACCCTGATGCCTTCTAAAAACACCACGTGCCCAAGGAAAGAAACTTCTTTAAGCCAGAACTCACATTTTCTTAACTTGGCATAAAGTTGCTGTTCTCTCAAAGTCTGCAACACTATTCTCAAATGTTCTGCATGTTTCGATTCATCACGAGAATAAACCAGGATGTCATTGGTCGGGTTGTCGACGCCCTCCAAAAATAAATACTGATTCACCTAAACTAACTTGTAGAAATAGTGGAACCAGGTCGAATCCCAAGAGAACTATGATGATTAATTTCTCAATGTTAAAACAAAAGTATAAAGTAAATGGGGGGTTTTGAATCTTTTGAATTGAAACTAAAGGTAAATTAACAAGAAATTAACAGAAAGCAAACATATTGAATTAAATGAAAATCAATCTTACCAAACTTCCAATTCAAAGGCGTAAATCTCATCCAATTGTAACTTTGATCATAGGCTTAAAGATTAATTTCTCAATCCAAGAACTTAGTCTACTTAATCGGAAAAGCCGTAGAAAGCAATAATTCTCCTAATATAATTGACTCAAACAAAGCATTTAAAATCAAATCTTACCATTGATTTAACTGGGCACGATAGCGTTCCATATCATTTCAATGATAGCATTAAGAGTTAATGAGAATGACTAAGACAAAGATTAATTGATCGAGATAGCTACAATTCAATTAATTTTGCATCTTATTTCCCTAGAATTTATTATGCAAGCTATGTAAATCGGAAAGCCGAAATCACACACACATAAGCCAATTCTTTGCTACTAAAATCAATCATTCATGACAATTACGGATCACAAACTCATGGATAGCAATAGAAAAATTCATATTGAATTAAGGCGTCAAGTTAATCAATACAAATAATTCATAGAAATTAAGAACAAGGAAATAATAATTACTTAGATTGAAGAAATCCTTGTTGAGTTCGAAGCCTCACAAGATTACAATTGGAATCGAATCACCCTTGAATCGAAATTAAAAACTTAGCCACTCATGCTAAACATCAAAAACATTGTAAAGGAGAAGAAAATAGAACTCAGAATTTCGGATTCAAGAAGTCCAGAACAACCCCCTTTTTCCCGAGCTAAATGCACTTTTATATCTTCAAAAGGAGAGTTCAATTTAACCATTGTTTCCTCTTTTCTTTTATACTTCCAATATAAGCAGAAAACCTCCTATTTCAGAATTTTGGAATATTCACTCGGCAGAGCAGGTAATTTCCTCTTTCATTCACTCGGCAGAGCAAGAGTATTTCCTTCTTTCATTCACTCGGTAGAGCAAGGGCCAAAGCAATTTACATACTCGGTAGAGTGTGTTCTTCATTCGGTGGAGCAAGGCAAGTTATCTTTCCATCACTCGGTAGAGTAAGGTGCCAAAGCATTCCATTACTCTACCTAGTGTCTTGACACTCCACGGAGTGGATTTACACTCCACGGAGTGTTAAGCTTCTGCCCAAAACGTGAATTGTTCTTCCTCTTTGCAAAGTTATCCCAAAAGCCAAACTTCATTTAAGCCCTTCTAACTTTCTTTTCTTCTTTCAATTAAGTCCTAAAACATCAAAAATACTTAATTAGACAATTAAAACATCAATTGAAGAAACTAACTATTAAAACAACTAAATTAACATAAAACTATCCTAAAAAATATAGTAAAAAACACACTAAAAACATAGATAAACTTGCATTTATCAAATACCCCACACTTAGCTTTTGCTCGTCCCCGAGCAAATTTGAACAAACCCACTTTTCAGAATAATCAAACTCAAAATTAGATTTAAACATTTCAAGATTAAATTCAACATTTAACAAGAGCACTCAATAAAATCCTGGCTAAAATAAACTCAAACAAGGAGATAAGAACCAGTTTCCATATATGAAAGACTAAAACAATTTAAGCAATTTTCAAATACAAAACACCAATGCATCTCATAGTCAAGCTTTAGAATTGAAGTATACTAAGTACACTTAAGGTTTCATATTTGAAACTCTAGAAACACTATAGGCCTCTCCTTTAGCACCGGAACTCGAAGGTCATCTCCGCTAAACAACTCAAAGTAAAACATAGAATCACTTAGGTCTTAATTAGGTTGTAATGAGGTTTAAGGTATTGGCTATTAAAGAATGGTCAAAAGATAATCAAAGAGAATTAGCCACTCTTTACTTGAATAAATTACATTTCTACCTTTTCAAAATATTAAGCACAATTCCCTTGTAAAGCTTACTTATTGACATTCTTAAGCATTGAACAATCCCAAAATAGAAGTAATAAGACTGAAATTCCTCTTTTTTTATCTATGAGAAGTCCCAATTTCTTTCCCTTTTTAACTATCCCACACTTAAAATTTTGCCATATGCTAGCTTTATTTTTTTTTCTTCTTTTTTTTCTTTTAGCTTCTTTTGCTGGCAAACCACATAAACAGGGGTAAAACAAGGATATTTATACAAGCACTTGACTTCACCACACAATTCTTGCCCCAAATGATGCAATCATTCTCATTACACTTAATTTAAGTGCCCAATAAATGTAAACCTATCCAAATCTAGAGTGGCCAATTCTAGAGGGTAGATAAAAGCTTTTAGGCTATATGGTTTATGATGAGTGTAACAAAAACAATAGATATGGTACGCTTTAAGCATACCTCATTAAGCTCAAATTGGCTAACAAAGGTTAATCATATCAAAAGGGTAGGGAAAACAGTCTTTTTATTAGCTCAACAAGAAAAATCTGCCTAGATCACTTTCTAAGTTGCTTGAGTTGTTTCTATGCTTCGAAGGGTGATGAGGAAGGTTCTAATGTCCTAAAATTCTTTACTCAACTATTTCAATGCACTGGTTTTTCTAAAGTTCAAAAACTGGTCTTTTATGCTTTAAATGTGTGGAAACTAATAATTATAAACCAAGCTGAGTAATATATTAGCTCAAAATTTCAGTGAACAACCTACTTGCCTTATTGCTAAATCATAATCCTGATTATTGCACAATCTAAATTCAAGTTCAATTTGTTCAAATTTTGAGAAGAACTGGGGCAAACTAAGCTTTATGTAAGCTAAGTGATACATGCTAATTAACTATGTATTCGAAGGACAAAAACAACTAAATAACCAAGAACTAGCAACTATTCATATCATCACTGAGTTAGTTACAGCACCAAGTTGCTCCTAACATTACTATTACACACCAAAAAGTAAACTAAAAATTAAAAACAAAACATAAAACAAAAGAACACAAGTGTTTTCATGATATAAAGAAAAAGGAAAAGTAGACTTCCTGGATGTCAGCAACATTCTAGATCTCAGAGAAGCGCTACCCCCCTCAAAAAAGGTGATGCTGTCCTCAGCAACCCAAACTGGATTTACTCGGATGGCGGTGGTGGTGGAAAGCTTCCAATTACATGCACCTAACTCAATTACAAGCATAATTACCGCAAATCATGTCAAGAACAATGCAAGATCTCATTTCAAAATAAGTACGAATGCACAACTTTGGGGAATAGATTAAGAACCCAACAAAGAAATAAAATAATTTAAAGGCACAAGGAACTTACTTGAGTGATGAGTGAATGTAGAATGAAGATCTAGCAAGCAAAAGACTTACTTGGTGGAGTGGATTTTAGAGAACCCGATTAAACACACAGCAACCGGGAAAACTAAGCAAATAAAAGTGAGTGTGTGTGAAAAAGTGAAGAGAGGGGCCTTTAAAGTTGTGGTCGAGCTCGGTGGGATGAGGGACACTCGGTGGAGTGTCCTCACACTCTACCGAGTATCACCTCACGGAAAACCCAAGCAAAAACTCGATTTATTTTTTTTATTATTTTTTTTAATAAAACTGCCACACTCCGTAGAGTAAGAAGACACTCTACCAAGTGTGATTTCACTCGATGGAGTGTCCATTCTTACTCCACCGAGTGCTCAGGTACTGGACAATCAACACGAATTTGATGTTTTTTTTAAAAACTGTAATATTTCACTAAATCCTTATTAAAGATCATTTTCTTACATCATGAAACACTTGAGACACCTAAAAATTTAAGACGAACTCTAAATGACACAATTAAACCTATTGTGAAAATTAAAACCTATTACGAGTAAGAGAAAGAGAAATAGTTCTGAGTTTTTGTTAGTCCTCAGCTCGACTTTTAGGACCGTCTTACTTGTTAAGAAGTACCAGAGTACCGGGGGTCATTCAAATGTGTGTTAATGACACATTGAACAATTTCTCCCTCGTGAAAAATCTTCATGTGATGGCTATTTACTTTAAGAACTTGACCAGTGCCCAAGCTTTTAATTTCCACTGCACCATAGGAAAACACATTAGTAACAACAAATGGGCCAATCCAGCGAGAACGAAACTTACTAGGCATAAGCTTCAAACAAGAGTTGTATAACAACACTTTTTTACCAATCTCAAAATGCTTCCTAATAACACTTTCTTTGGCAAGAACATCATGCACAATAGAATCAATTACATCAATCTGACAAAGAGAATGCACATCATTAGGGTGTTTCATGGCATCAAAAATATTAAACTTAACAATCTCTCCATCAAATTCAACAGACAGAGTACCCTTATCTACATCAATCTTTGTCTTTGCCGTTTTCATGAAAGGTCTTCCTAACAAAATCGAAGCTGATTTCGAAGAGGGATTACCTTCCATCTCTAAAATGTAAAAGTCTACAGGAAATATAAGCTCATTGACTTTCACCAAAACATCCTCAACAATCCCTAGGGGGTGAATATAAGAATGGTTGGCCAATTGAATAACTACACCAGTCTTTTGCAAGTTATTTAATTTCAAATCTTGGTAAATAGAAAGTGGCATTACATTAATTGAAGCTCCTAAGTCTAACATAGCATGCTCAACTTTCTTTTCACCAATCACACATGGTAATGAAAACATACCTGGGTCCTTGCATTTTTCTGGCATATTTCTTTGCAAAATTGCGGAAACATTCTTACTTACCTCAACCTTCCCTTTTTCTTTCATTTTTCTCTTATTGGTACATAGCTCCTTCAAGAACTTTGCATATTTTGGAATTTGCTTGATAGCATCCAACAAAGGAATGTTGATTTGCACTCTCCTAAATGTATCCATGATCTCTTTTTCTTGCTCATCTTCCTTTGGTTTAGCTAACCTGCTAGGAAATGGAGGAATAGGAGTGTGAGAGGAAAGAGATAAAGGAGGGTCGAATGTTACCTTACGCTTTGTCCTAGGGGGAGGTTCTTCTTCATCATCTTCTTTGCCTATGTCAGCTTCTTTTGATGGAGTGGATCCTGAAGGAATTTCTTTCCCACTTCTTAGTGAGATCGCACTGCAATTCTCCTTTGGATTCACTTCTGGTTGTGAAGGTAACTTCCCAGAATTTTGAGCTTCCAATTTACTAACTGAAGTGGCCAATTGAGTAATTTGGTTGCCTAAATTCTGAATGCTTGTCCTTACTTCCTGAATGTTGGCTCTTGTTTCCTGTTGAAATTGAAGAGTATTATTAGCAAGATTTTTAACAATATCTTCCAAAGACATACCTGAAGTTGGAGCTTGAGTTTGTGTAGGGATTGGAGGTGGTCTAGTGAAATTTTGAGGGGGTGGCCTTTGTTGTCCTCCTTGATTTCCATAGCTGAAATTAGGATGATCCCTCCATCCAGGATTGTAATGATTAGAATAGGGATCATACTTCCTTTGAGGTAGACCGGGAAATCCTCCTACAGCATTGGCTTCTTATGTGGAGTCTTGTTGTAATGTAGGGCATATATCAGTTGGATGCCCTTGAAGTGAGCATATTCCACATGCTTTCGCTGTTTGCAATTGCCCTACAGCCATTTGACGAACTAAAGCAGTTAAATCAGAAAGTTGACTTTTAAGTTCACTTACCTCATTGACTTGCTTGGTAGATCCTCCACTTCTTGTACCGAATTGCTGGGAATTCTCAGCCATGTTAGAAATCAATAGTTTGGCTTCTTGAGGTGTCTTGTTCACTAATGCTCCACCACTCGCTGCATCTATCATACTCCTATCCATTGGTAGTAATCCTTCATAAAAATATTGAATCAGGAGTTGGTCAGAAATCTGATGGTGGGGAAAACTAGCACACAGTCTCTTGAACCTTTCCCAGTATTCATACAAAGTTTCTCCTGTGATCTACGTAATGCCATAAATCTCCTTTCTAATGTTAGCAGCTCGTGATGCGGGAAAAAATTTCTCCAGGAATAACCTTTTCATCTCACTCCATGTAGTGATTGAACCTGAAGGAAGATAAGAGAGCCAATATTTAGCTTGATCCTTCAAAGAGAAAGGAAAAGCTCTAAGATTAATTTGCTCCTCAGTTACGCCCTGCGGTTTCATTCCAGAGCAAACAATGTGAAATTCCTTCAAATGTTTATGGGGATCTTCACCTGCACAGCCATGAAAAGAAGGAAGTAAATGAATCAAACCAGATTTTAATTCAAAATCATTTGCAAGGTTAGGAAAAGTAATGCATAAAGGTTGTTGATTCAAATCTGGTGCAGCTAGCTCCTTGAGAGTTCTGTTAGCCATCTTTTCTTCAAATTCTTCAAATATCGAAATTCCACCAATTGTCGATTCTATCTCTAATTCTTCTTCTTTAAGGCGTCTCTTCCTTAATCTAGCTTCTTTTCTCAATCGACGCGCTGTTTTCTCAATTTCAGGATTATACTGCAAATCAAAGATCTGAGAAGAACGAGTCATAAACAAAAACAAACAAATAAATAAAACAATGAGAAACTAAAAATATAGGTCCCCGGCAACGGCGCCAAATTTTGGTCGGGTTGTCGATGCCCTCCAAAAATAAATACCGATTCACCTAAACTAACTTGTAGAAATAGTGAAACCAGGTCGAATCCCAAGAGAACTATGATGATTAATTTCTCAATGTTAAAACAAAAGTATAAAGTAAATGGGGGGTTTTGAATCTTTTGAATTGAAACTAAAGGTAAATTAACAAGAAATTAACAGAAAGCAAAAATATTGAATTAAATGAAAATCAATCTTACCAAATTTCCAATTCAAAGGCATAAATCTCATCCAATTGTAACTTTGATCATAGGCTTAAAGATTAATTTCTCAATTCAAGAACTTAGTCTACTTAATCGGAAAAGCCGTAGAAAGCAATAATTCTCCTAATATAATTGACTCAAACAAAGCATTTAAAATCAAATCTTACCATTGATTTAACTGGACACGATAGCATTCCATATCATTTCAATGATAGCATTAAGAGTTAATGAGAATGACTAAGACAAATATTAATTGATCGAGATAGCTACAATTCAATTAATTTTGCATCTTATTTCCCTAGAATTTATTATGCAAGCTATGTAAATCGGAAAGCTGAAATCACACACACGTAAGCCAATTCTTTGCTACTAAAATCAATCATTCATGACAATTACGGATCACAAACTCATGGATAGCAATAGAAAAATTCATATTGAATTAAGGCGTCAAGTTAATCAATACAAATAATTCATAGAAATTAAGAACAAGAAAATAATAATTACTTAGATTGAAGAAATCCTTGTTGAGTTCGAAGCCTCACAAGATTACAATTGGAATCGAATCACCCTTGAATCGGAATTAAAAACTTAGCCACTCATGCTAAACATCAAAAACATTGTAAAGGAGAAGAAAATAGAACTCAGAATTTCGGATTCAAGAAGTCCAGAACAACCCCCTTTTTCCCGAGCTAAATGCACTTTTATATCTTCAAAAGGAGAGTTCAATTTAACCATTGTTTCCTCTTTTCTTTTATACTTCCAATATAAGCAGAAAACCTCCTATTTCAGAATTTTGGAATATTCACTCGGCAGAGCAGGTAATTTCCTCTTTCATTCACTCGGCAGAGCAAGAGTATTTCCTTCTTTCATTCACTCGGCAGAGCAAGGGCCAAAGCAATTTACATACTCGGTAGAGTGTGTTCTTCATTCGGTGGAGCAAGGCAAGTTATCTTTCCATCACTCGGTAGAGTAAGGTGCCAAAGCATTCCATTACTCTACCTAGTGTCTTGACACTCCACGGAGTGTTAAGCTTCTGCCCAAAACGTGAATTGTTCTTCCTCTTTGCAAAGTTATCCCAAAAGCCAAACTTCATTTAAGCCCTTCTAACTTTTTTTTCTTCTTTATCTATAAACACCACGACAAACTGATCTAAATAGGGTCTGAACACCCTATTCATCAAATCCATGAAGGCTACAGGTGCATTAGTCAACCTGAAAGGCATTACTAAGAATTCGTAATGACCATATCGAGTTCTAAAGGTAGTCTTCTGCACATCCATGTCTTTGACCCGAAGTTGATAGTATCCCGACCTCAGGTCAATTTTAGAAAACACTCCTGCACCCCGTAACTGATCAAAAAGATCCTTAATCTGAGGTAAAGGATACTTGTTCTTCATTGTCACTTTGTTAAGCTGTCTATAGTCGATGCACATTCTCAAAATGCCATCCTTCTTTTTAACAAATAACACCGGTGCGCCCCAAGGTGACACACTGGGCTTAATGAAGCCTTTATCTAATAATTCTTGTAACTGAACCTTTAACTCTTTTTATTTTGTTAGTGCCATTCTGTAAGGTGCTCTAGAGATAGGAGCAGTTCCAGGCAAAGTCTCAATAGATAACTCGACTTCCCTCTCTGGTGGCAAACCCGGGAGTTCCTTAGGAAAAACATCAGAAAACTCATTAATCACAGAAACATCTTGAAGATTGACTGTCTCCCTCTTAGAATCAAGAACCAAAGCCAGATATGCTTCACATATTTTTCTAAGAAATCTTTTCGCTTTCATAGCAGAGATAACATTGGTTAAGGGTTTTGACTTAATACCCTGAATCAATGTCTCGACTTCCCCATCGTTCTTAACTAATACTGTTTTAGCTTTACAGTCCACTATGGCATGATATTTAGACAACCAATCCATACCCAAAATTACATCAAATTCATGGAAAGGTAGAACAATTAGGTCAGCTGGGAACTCTCTCTCTTGAATTCTAATAGGGCAATTTCTGTAAACTTCATTTACATGAATACCGTGGCCCAAAAGACTGATTACACATATATCATAATTTATATGATCAACAATAGATACATTTCTACCTAGCTCTCCATTACAAATATATGAGTGTGTAGATCCTGGGTCTATAAGCACATGCATATCAGTATCAAAGAGGGAGAATGTACCAACTATGACCTCAAGAACATCAACATCTTCTCGACCTTTCATAGCATAAGCTCGAATAGGAGGCGTCGGAGCAAAAGGTCGATCCACAGTCTCAGAAACATTCCTGGACTGAGCTCTAAACTAGCCCGATCCACCTCTGCCTCTACCACGACCTCTACTTGAAGAGGGTGCATTAGAAGCTCCTCGGTTACTCTATTAACTCGAGGCTTGATCCTGCGGCATAGGACAATTGGCTATAAAATGCTTCGTGCTGCCACATCTAAAGCAACCACCTGTGAGCATTCTACAAGTTCCCCAATGTCCCCTAAAACAATAGGTACATTCTGGAGCTTGGCCTTTGCCTTGTCCTGATGCAGTACCTCTACTAGATCCAGCTGAAGAAAAAGCCCCCTGCTGTCTACCTCTGATGCAGAGCGATTGCTAGATGACATTGGTTGATCTCCTTGAGTCAATCTCGATCTTTTCCCGGATGAGGAACCACCCTGAGAAAAACTTCTTCTTCTCTGTTCTCTTTCTCTTTTCACATTCTCTTCTTTCTCAACCCGAATAGCTGCTTGAACCATCTGATGATAATCCATAGGGTGCAAAGAAATAGGCCCTATCAAGTGATCTCGAATCTGATCATTTAATCCATCTTCGAACTGGTGACACTTGAAAGTCCCAGTCAGCATTGGTTTTGGTGCATACTTGCTCAAGAGACTGAATTCTGCCTCATATTCAGCCACTGACATACCTCTCTGCTTAAGATTCAGAAAATGCTTCAATCATTCATCTTTATAAGCTTCAGTCACATACCTCCTTTTAAACTCGGCTACAAAGAATTCCCAAGAGAGGGAATCTCGGGTAGCTGAGGTTGTGTCTGAACTAATTTTCACCAGTCATAGGCCGCTCCTTGAAGCAAGGACACAACACAAGTCACCTTTTGACTGGCGGGGCATTGAACTTCTGTAAAAACCTGCTCCAACCTTTCAAGCCATAACTCAGCTTTCTCAGACTCTTCCCAAGTAGAGCCTAGAAACTCTTCTGCACCATGCTTTCTGATCTCAGAAATTGGAGCCTTTGGTGCAGTCATCATTCGTAAAATTTGTGCCATATCATGGGAAATCTTCAATAAGGCTTCCCCAGAGTCAATAGTAGCTGCACCACCTCTAGTGGATGCAGAAGATTCCGACTGAGAAGGAATCGATTGACCCGATAGATTGCTCTCAGTCGACTCATCTACCACTTCACGATGACTTTCCATCTCTAGCTATATCAAGGAGACATAGGGACAATCACAATCAGCCAACATCAATAAAATTCTATATCTATAACTTTTGAAATTCTTATCGGCTAGAACCGCCTAAACCAAGGCGCTCTGATACCAAAAATGTAATGACTATACTAGATAATCTTGATTTTTGTTACTAATTACATTCATTAATCCCATTAATCCTGTGACTTATCTGTTAATGATGTATATATAAGCATACATACATTTATTTTATGCACATCATGTATGATCATGGGATTATACTTTCACATGCTATTAATCATTCTTTACATAACTTTATAATTACATGCCTTTATATATACAAATACATTAGATGTAACCAAAAGAGATACAAAATCAATCTCATACATTTAAATGCTACTTCTAATCGGGTGTTGGCTTGGGAGATTGTTGGCCTTGTCCCTGAACAAAAGTTCTACCCTGCGAACCTACATGGATAAACACCCGTGCTAAGCTATAAAGCTTAGTGGGAAAAACCTAATAACATGTTGATAACCACTCACAATAGTTATCACCAAGCATTCAATAACAATAAAATACAATGCCTTTATAGGATTAATGAAGATATAACAGTATCATTTAATCAGAACAGTAACGGATTTTATATTGTATATGTATATCATTATTTGTATAAATGGCCTGCGTAAATTTTCTGTGGGTGTGGATAACGGGTGTAATGGATACTCGAAGGTATCAAATCAGGAGGATACCCGAAGGTATCTAAACAGAAGTCTCATGTAGAGACAAACGGAAGACTCATAAGAGTCAAACAGAAGACTCATGAGAGTCAAACAGAAGCAGCTGCATGGAAACCCTATAGGCATGCCTATTTATCCACAACCAAGTCTCTAAGTGCAGGCATAACATATCATATTTCATATATCATGAAATTTCATCACTATAATTCAATATAGCATTAACAAATGCTAATCATTATAATATTATGCATTCTCATCTTCATAGCATAATTAGGAATCATATACTGTAATTTCTTTGAAATAAATTCATGTATGTTTCTATTTTGAGTAATAGAAACTCGCCTTTCAATTAACAAGCAAGCCTTGCATTTATGGATATTCATTTTGCTATATGACTATAATTTAGGATGATTTATAAGCTTAGGAAGGGCTTAGACAAGTCTGTACCTCAAAAGAAATTAAAGAAAATACAGTTTTCAAAATACAGGGGAGGTCACGATTACTAATAATTTCTCGTAACCGTGAGCCCAGACTTGTACTAAGGGTCACGGTTACTATCATATTCCTAGTAATAGTGAGCTATAATGCTCTTTGATTCTGGACAAAACAATGAACTACCTCACGGTTACCAATAATTTCGTTGTAACCGTGAAGTAGGGTGAAGAACTCGGGTCACGATTACTATGAATTCCTTAATAACAGTGAGATAGCATGGGTTTTGTTTCTGGACCAAAAGTTTATTTCCTCACGGTTACTAAGCCTAGGGTAGTAACCATAAAGAAATGCTACGAGACTGGGTCACAGTTACTATAAAACCTTGGTAACCGTGATCCAGAAAATACTTTTGGTCTGGACTGAAAATTTAGGCACCTCACGGTTACTATGAAATTCATGGTAACCGTGAGCCCTAAATCGCCTTGAGACCAATTTCCAGTCTCGACTTCTAAACCCATTTTTGACCTAAAAACAACAATTTTCAGCAAAATGGCCTTCAACAAAGTTGTAGGCCTATGTTTTTAGTTTTCAAAACATTAAAAATAATTTCAATAGGACCTGTAAAACTCTAGTTATTTAAGAAAAACCACAGACTGTTCGTGAAAGCAAAAAATCACATCCACAATCAGGTTTCAATATCGATTTTCACTATCATGCAGTGAAAATCATATTTCAGTCTCTTCTAACAAAATCAAGGCATGCAAGTCTAGTTTCTATATCAACTAGAATTTCATCATTTGAACAATTATAACTCAAGATATGAGCAAAAGTATACAGACTGGTCACATATTATTTAAAACAGATTTTCATATTTTCAACTCTAAACCATTCTAAGCTACAAATCATCCATAAAACACATGAGAGAGGCACTCAAGATCTCTCTCTCATGACAAGTCAATATATATATACATACAAAACCCTAAGTTCCCATACCTTACTAAGCTCTAAGCTTTCTTCAACCTTGGAGAGTCTCTTTCCCTTTTCTTTTGCTTGATCCTTCTTCTATAATACATAAGACACTTTCATGAATATTTCTCAGTCTAGATAAAGAACAACACATATCAAAGAAGAAACAAATTGTCTTACCACTAAACTCAAGCAAACCTTTATTCTTTTTGTCAAAAACTCAAAGATTTTAGAGAGAGAATTTGAGAGAGAGTTTAGGGTAAGAGAGAGAGGTTGAAGATGAAGATTGAAGACCCTTGATGGTCGGCCCTCCTTCATCAAAAAATATCTCCCTCTCTTTCTCATTTAATTGGTCCAAATGTCATGTTTAAGCCAAACTTGCCATTTAGTCCCTCAACTTTCCTTTATTTCTAGTAATGCCCCACATCTTACTCTTTTACTTTTCAATTAGGTCCTTCTACATGCATTTATACTTAATTAAACATGGACATTAATAATTAATTAGTGATAATTCTTTTAGAATATATTGAGGGGCATTACAGTGTCTATATTTAATGGTCATGGTGTCTACATGACCAAACACTATTGTCTCTATGTGTTCGATATCTTTAGACATCTTTATGTTTGATACCTCTAAGTATCTTGATACCTTTGGGTATTTATATGCTGTATCTTCAGGTATCTACATGCATTTGTTGTCCACACTCATAGAAAATGGGCAAACAAATACAATTGGTGATCATAATATTATATGAGGAAGAAATTGACATATGACATGAATAGAATGCATATAAATGTAAATATGTAAGTACGTATATCATATTTGTTATGCCTGCTTGGGATAATTGTTGTGAATGATCTTTCAAAAAACTTAAGTGTTCTCCATTAAGCTGCAAAACTTAGCACTGATGTTTATCAGTGTAGGTCAAAAAAAGAAGAATTTCCATAGAGACAGAATCTACAGAAACCAAGGCCAACCGAAAGCTTAGGATGAAGATTTTTTTTGAATCTATGGCCCCTTTTGTATTGTAATGTCTATATAATGTAATAACTTTTACTTTGTATAACGAACAAAATGTAACTTGAACAAGTATGTAAATATAACCCTTTTTGAATGTAAATATATGAAATGAAATTTTGCTATATGCACATATGTGAACATGAACATGAATGTAGGGATGCTCATGGGACAGGAAATCCCCGACCCCGACGGAGACTTGACCCAAACGGGGCGAAAGATCACCGAATTTCCTCCCCACGGGGGCGAGGATAGGGATTAAATTTTCTCCTCATTTGTGATTTCGGGGCAGGGGCGGGGAATGGGGTATCCGCCCCAAGCTACTATTACAAATATATCCTTAGATTTTTAGTTATTTACAAATATGCCACATATATAAATAAAGTATAAAATTGAAAATCCCTAATTCCTATTTCTCTTCTTCTTTCTCTCTTCTCTTTAGCGGCATTGTCCTCCCTCCTTCGTTTGTCTGACCAATCACTGCCGAGACCTCCTTGCCAACGCTACTGCCCTCACGCCGAAATTTGTTGCAGCACGTTCTTTCATTAATTCTTTTGAGCTAATCTTTACAGTTTCTTTGGATTTCTTGGTATTTCTATGCTGCCTTCCTCATGCTTTCTTCAGGTGGTGTTTGCATCTTGTGGGTTTGTCATGCTTTCTTCGTCATGCCTTCGTCATGCTTTCTTCAGGTGGTGCTTATATTTTCTCATGTTCTTATTATGTTTAATTTAATAATACATATAATTAATTGTGTTTTGGCAGTGGCTTCATCTCTTTTATGGACGCTGTAAATTGTCTATTTCTATACTACCAAACACAATTAACTCTTTTAATTCTTCTCTTTTACATATGCTGTAAATGAGGTAAATCTTGTTTCACTTTCATAATTTCAATTTATGTAATCAATTTTATCATCTGAAATGGTTATTTATGCTTGGGCTGTTTTTCACTTTTGTTTGGCTTCCGAGAAAATGTGGGAACAGGGAAAAGAAAATAACACTACAAGAAAATCTGAAAATAACAACGAAAAATAGCAACGAAATTGATTCCGTTGCTAAATTAGCAACGAAAAATAAATTCCGTTGCTATTTAGCAACGAAAAATATATTTCGTTGCTAAATTTGGTTAAACATTGCAGATTTAGCAGCAAAAATATATTTGGTTATTTTTCGTTGCTAAAAGTGGAGGAAATTATTAGTGCCAAAATTTAGCAACGAAAATTAACAATGAAACCCCTAAACCGTTGCTAAAAAGGTGCCAACGTTTGGCGGAGAAATTTTGGAATGAAAAATAGCAACGAAAAATTTTTTTCGTTGCTAAAATTGCAACCAAATTTAAATTTCGTTGCTATTTTTGCAATGAAAACTGAATTCGGTTGGTATTTTTGGTGTCAAGGAAGTGAAATAACTTTGGGTCTAAAAATACCAACAGAATTATTTTTTCGTTGCTAAAATTGCAACCGAATTTAAAATTTGTTGCTAAATTAGCAACCGAATAGAATTCCGTTGCTAATTTACATTTTCAATGAAAAATAGCAACGAAATTCGTATTCGGTTGCTAAAATAGCAACGAAAATATTACTCCGTTGCTATTTTAGCAACCAAAATAAATTCGGTTGCTATTTTCATTTTTGTCCTATTGCCCTAAGTATAAATAGTCCATTTTTGTTGTTCTTTCATTTTTTCGTGAGCCTCAATCTCTCCCTCACCGGTGGCTAGCCTTATTTCTTTCTCCTCTATTGTTTCTCTATGTCCTCTTTCAAGCCGTCACTTCCTTCACCACAGGGCACCAGTCAGATTACTCCTCTATTATTTTCTGTCTCGAAATTGCAAATCTTGCACTTATGTTTTTCTTGATTTGTTTCAAAAACCCTGGAGCTACAGAAATTTTTACTTTGAAATAAGATGCTATTCATTTCGGAAGCTGCTAGCGCTATCAAGAGTCGGTTTGGTTTCCATGACCGTTTAACATTGGAGTCTGTGTCGAATACTCCATATTCGCTAAAATTCATGACTCGAGATAAGTTTTCTTTATTGGCAGTTCGAAGTATTGGTGAGTGGGAGGATGCAGTTGATGCCAACAATGAATCTGTTGCTCCTTCATGGCAGACTCAGAGCTTTGACTTCTTTGAAGATCCATTGTTTTGGAAGGATCATAACGTGCAGGTAATGAGATGTATCAAAACTGATTTTGCTGCTTTTTCAAAAGTAAATGATTATTAATTTTTTCAGAATTTGGAAATTTATATAATAGTTGATTATGATGCAGTTTGAATCCATGTTGATAATGATTATGGAGAAATTTGCACTTTACAGCTTTATCTTTGCTAATTCAAAAATTTCTATTTGCTAATTGAACTTACAAACACAAAATTTTTCTGAAGTTGATGAGTATCTGAGTTTTTAAATTTTGAGATATACTCAAAAAAGTAGTTCCGAATCTGTTCGTTAAATCTTTTTTTTTTCAATTTTTGATAGGTTATTATCAGGTTACGTCCACTTAGTAGGTCAGAAATTTCTCTTCAAGGATATAGCAAGTGTGTCAGGTAAGAAAGCTGTTAGACAATCACTTAAAAGAATAAAATATTAGGTTGATCTTAATGCTTCTTTTTTGCAAATCCCATAAGCACCGAGTTTAGTTTGTGCATTCTTTTCCTTCTATCAGTTGCTCCTTTCATTCAGTTTTGCTGGAATGACAATAGCAATTCTACTCTATTTTTATCTAAGATTCAACTGAGTGGCTTTGTAATATTTGGGACTATACAAAAGGAAGTGTATATCTCTTTTAATTGCTAGCAAAAGTAGCTTAGCTAACTGGAGCTTTTTCACATGGGCTAATCATTGGACAAGGTTAAATATAAAGTGAGAAAGTGATAGTTATGTTTGCTTAACTATAGTATGTTTGCTGAAAGACTGCAAACTTGAAATACACATGAATGACTTGGAACTAGAATCCCACTTCCAGGTCTTTGCATTGCCAGTGTCTTCTTCATTTGCTTTAAATGAGGTGTAAAGAACATTGTGGACTGAGTTGGAGCAAATCAAACTAAAATTATGCATTTTGAATCGGTTATTTGACTATGAAACTAGGTTAGATCTTTGGTCTTTTTGTTTTACACTCTCGATAAGTGATGAATATCTTTATTGTAGTTAATCCCAAGCTTTGAAAATTCTGCATGGTCTATTATGGCAATTTCCTTTATTTCTCTACTAGCCATGTCTGCAGTGTTGGCCACTTGTTTCTTTGTACGTAGGCATCGAAGGTGGAGAATTGGATACATGCTTTGACGAAAACTAGCTTTCTTTCAGGATTTGAATCCCAAGGAGATTTGTAAGTTTACCTTTGCTCTTTTCCCTTGTAATTCTTATTTTAGTTTCTTATTTGTAAAAGGAATATGAATAAAAAAATTAAAGGGTTCGATATCATTAATATGTGCAATTAATTTTTTTATATCATTAAAATGGTTTTTTCAGCGACATATGTTTTATGTACAGTAAAATGATTAAAGTTGAGGTACGTCAAACATTTAATTTCCAGTGCCAAATTATGACACTCTTTGCATCTATCAATCATCTCTAAATGATGGAGCGAATTTTAGCACTAAATGTATATTATTGCATTAATATTATACTTTCAGTTGGGAAGTGTTAAACTTCTTGTTTGTCATGGCAGCTTGTAAATCATGTTTACTTCTCACCTGATGGGCAATGGGTGGCTAGTGCTTCATTTGATCGTTCAGTCAAACTGTGGAATGGTGTTACTGGAAAATTTGTTGCTGCTTTTCGAAGGCATGTTGGGCCTGTTTATCAAATTAGGTTTGAATTGTTCTAATGGGTTTGTTGCTTCCCATCCTCACTGAAATGTTAATATGTTGCATGATGACAAACAACTAGTCTGTTTCTTTTTTCAAATAGAGCAAAGTGGAATATACTTAGCAGACATGATGATGATATTTCAAATGGCATTTTAGTTTGCAGCGATCGTGGACAACAACCTTGTGATCGTATTCTGGCAGCTGTATACAGTTGGCACATGAACGTGAAAAGGAAGTGAGAGAACCAGCCGTGAGATTAGTTGAAGATGCTTTACCTATTTCCCATGAGCAGTCTTCTTCTTTTTTTAACCATTGATGGAGTAAGCGGATTCGATATATAAGTTGCCTAGCTTTCATTATCAAACCCGGATATGTTGTGTCTTCTACTAGTTGAAGAATGAAATGGTAAATCAATCATCCGAATTTCATTTTGATGGCTTGCAAGTTTCTCATTCTTTTTTCCTCGGGGTTATTTAGTAGGCTTTTATTTCTAGTAAGAGATGAATTGGAGATGTTACCAAGTATGGCATATCTTAAGGTCATACGAGAATTTAAGCTTTCACTATTTTTTTTTCATATGCTGATTGTAAGATTGAAATATCCGCGAGGCTGTAAGCTTAATGTATTTTGATCCATTTGATATCAATTTTCAATTTTCTATAGTTTCTGCTCATCGTAATGAAGCTTAAGAAGATAGAAATTAGAGAGCAGAACCAGATGTAAGAACCACGTTTCTTTCTATTTTTAAGTGTTCTGGTGAAAAAGCTTCACGATTTAATGGTTTTAAATTGCCTTAAAACACTGTAGCAAACTGAGCCTACAAGTCCTGATCCTATACCGCAAGAGCCCACTAGACATGCTACACTTCATTCATTTTGTAAGGTGTTAACTGCCTCTAATACAAGTACTCATGGGGGGTTTTCTGTTCTTCATAAACACGCTACGGAATGCCTTCCGCAATTGGTAACTTTTTACTTGTGTTGCACCAATTATTGCTTGCTCATTTTGATCTCAATATTATTATTTTACTGATTTCATGTGTATATGTTCTTTTTTTACTGATTTCATGTGTATATGTTTTTCAGGACATGACCCAACAAACACCGATACAGGAATTGGTTGCCAAGGATCTTTATGGTTATGAATGGCGGTTTAAGCATATTTTCAGAGGTAAATGGTTTTCTATGACTTGTTTTCCCTTCTTGTGGTAATTGGCATTCTTTCCATGGAAGAATTTCCCATCTT
>JBBPFJ010001055.1:0-28507 GCA_037975025.1 Excoecaria agallocha
AATTCCTTTTGTTGCATGCAAAAACCCGCATCTAAAAGAATGTCCAATAGTATATGTATCTATATTGTTAGTATCAAAAATACATGTTAATTGTTTAATTAATGATTATATATGTGTTCACATTGTTGCATGTGCACATTTTTTAACGTGTATTTGTTATTTATGGTGATGATATATAAGTTTTATGTTTGGTTGATAGGCTTATTTTTATGATACATCTATTATGTTATAATATTAATAACTTATGGAACATAAAGTAAGCCTGTAGTAATATTATAATCTCATGGTAATTGAAAGTGTTGATTTGTTATATAATTCTAATGTGTGTATATCCTAGACATACAAGAATAGAAGTAAGATAATTTCAATACCTGTGAAGATTATTTATGAAATTAATAATAGACAACTATACTTTTATGTTTAAAGCTTTGATTAATAAAATAATCATATTAAAAATAGTTCAATTTAAGTCCAAAGGATGTTGGAACTTGTATGATCATATATGATGAATGAAACGTCAATGCAAATTCTTACCGTTGAACTTTATCATTTCTATAAGTGAATGTAAATGTTTAATTTCTTTCATTTCTTGAAATAAATCAATGATATATTTGAGGCATGGTGTGTGCTTGCTGACGATCACTATGAGTGTTCGTTTATCATGATTTAGTTTCCCCACTAAGCTTTATAGCTTAGTACGGGTGTTTTATCCGTGTAGGTTGTTGGGGTGATATCTGCAGCTGGATGGCCAACTCAAGTCAACGAGAGAGACTAATATAGACTTCTATTTTTGGGCTCTTTGTATATTGTACATGGGAGGTGATCTTAGCATAATCCTTTCCCTCATCATTAGAAGTTAAAATAACCTTCTAGACCCTTATTCTTTTAGTGTGTATTAGTCTTGTACTATGTTCAGTGTCTGTGTTTTTTAAGATTTATCAATGCCAAACTCTGGGTCCAAGCAAAAACTCTCCTTTTCTTTATTTACATTTTTTATTTTATTCTTGTCTCTCAAGCCTCATTTCAGGGGTCATAATGGATGCACTTAAGATGTCTTTGCTCCTCAAGATTAAATGAAAACTTGCATTTATTGCATTAATGTCTTGGAGATGGTATGATTGTTACCATAGATGATGTAGATAAATAAGATATTGATAGTATAAAAAAAACTTATGTAATTAAGATATCCAAAAAAAAAAGAAAGTTTAATGTTCAAATACATTTATTAAATCATAAAGAAAACATGAAGGTCCTATGATACGCCCATTGTTCCACAAGCAGCATTATGGTCTTTTTACCTCTCTTCAGGGTCTAAGATCTACTTGCTGTCAATAAGGTCCTGGATCTTGTACCCTAGGATTTGACAATCATCTGTCAAATGGCTAGTGTGCTGATGGAAAGCACATAATTGACCTAACTTGTGACCTGGCTTGTCATAATCTTTAGCTGGCTTATATGGTAGGGGCTGCAACTTTCCTTCTTTAACTAATCGCTTAAAAACCCAAGATAAAGGCTTATGCAAATTGGAATACTACCTCTAAGCTACCATAGCTACTTACACTTCTCCTATTCCTTGGGTATCACTGCCATTGCCATTATTACCCCTATGACTCTAATTGCTCGTTCCTTTAGCTAGGTACTCTCCTTCAGCTCTGATGGCAATATCATTAAAAGATTCCCAATCTTTAACTCCTTTCATTTTCAGGCCATCTCTTAGGTAAGGGCTAGCATTGTTGATGAACAACCTTATTTGATCAATCGAGCTTTTTCTTTATCTCGATAACCTGATTCCTCCATTAAGTTAAGTAGTCATGGAAAAACTAGTGATGTTTCTATTAAAGTAGCTCCAGATCTTTTAATGTGACCTCTATGCAGGTACTACAATCATATTGCTTTACAAACTCTTCTATTAAGAGGTCCCATTCTTCTTTGATTCAATGGTCTAACCTATGGTACCAATAAAAGGCTACTGTCACCATGCTAAGTAGAAGTACTATACTTTTTACCTCTTTGTCGGCATGTTCCCCCTTCATCACAAAAGTTTATTGCTTTATTTGTGTTAAAGGGTCTGATGTACCATCAAATTTAAATAGGCCAAGCATCTTAAATCTCTAGGGCAACAACTCTTTCCCTCTTATGTCTCTGTCTTCAAAGTCAATCCATTTACCATCAGATATCAAGTGGGCCACCGCTTTAATCTTCTCTTCTAACTTCTTCAAGGCTACATCATGTACCTCAGGACTCTTATTCTTACTTACTACTATTGGCTCATCCTCCTCCTTCTCTTCTATGAAGTCCTATTCGGGAGCAGGTATAATGTTTCCTCTTTGTATAGCTCCTATCGAGGAGGTGCCCCAGCAGTGTTAAACTCTATTTTGTTCGAGATAGGTGCTGTAGGTAAAAACCTAGTAGGTAGAGCAAGCAATCCTCCAAATTTGGCCAACAATCTCTCCTTAAATTCTTAAAACCTTTTGTCCAGCCTTCTATCCAACTCATCGCATTGACTCTGTGGTGTTTCCTTAGCTATCTCTGACTTTAATCCAAGCATAGAAATGCCCCCCCTAAACCACTTGGATGAATAGTCTACAATAGTTGAAAAAACAAAGGGTTATGATGATGTATGTACAATGATATATGCATAATGTGTGAATGCATGAATCCAAGAAAAAAATTGCCATCCAACCTTATTACTCCCACACAGGAGGTAGTGTGATCTCTTTCCTAGATGGATTTAGCCCATGGGTTAACTAGAAACCCAATAGATGTCTATTGTGCATGGAAAAAAAATTGACAACACAACCTCGCTTAATTAAAGCTCAAGCATATGGGTTTTTGGCCGTTATGTATTCAAACATTTCAAAAAAATTAGGTTAGGCCCACCAAGACATGGCATCCTTTAATTAGTACCACCTAATTTGTTTGAATTTGTTGAATATATGATGCCCCACATGGAAGCAAAAGGATTATAGTCATGTAGCTATTATCAGTACATGGGCTTATAGTCGGGTGGTGAAACTTTAGAGCTACCCAAACATGGTCACTGCCAATAGGCGTAGCTCATCACAAGAATAACAATCAATGGGTCACCATTTATATACCAATTACTATGAGACTTGTGCTGGTGGTTCTTCTTGACACCTCCCTACATTGAGTGAAAGTAGGTTGTGCTTCAGGATTACACCAGTGCTAAAATAGGGACACCTAACATAATTCTAAGAGCTTTTTGGTTTATGGTATGGTATTGTTCATTAATGTATTGTTATCTAGAGTATAATGTTTGGGAGTATAATTCTTTTAATGGTATTTTATTCCATGGTTTTATTCCATGATTGTTAAACCATGGTGTTGCCTAATTTTGAGAATCACTAATTTGGTGATTCTCCATGATTGTCATTTTTATTTTTACTATTTTAACCTCGTTACTTTTACTTTTTACTATAATTAATTTTACTAATATTTATTAAGATAATTTAGAACTAATATTAATTAGTATATTATATATGATAATTTAGAACTAATATTATAAAATCGCATACAATGATACAGTCTTCCCAAACATGATATCATTAAAATCATACTATACCATACTGTACTATACTATACAGGACATTAATGAATCACATACTACGATCAACCAAACGGACCCTAAGGCTCAAGCATGAATGTAAAAAATTCAATTTTGAAAAAGGATAAGACTAATATATTAAAAACTCAATTATAAAGGCTTGACTGAGATACTTTAGGAGCAAGGTCTCTTACATCCCCAATGAAGTCACCATTGTGATACAAGCCAAGCCTCACTCATGCTCGAGTTTAGCTCTTTGAGGTATTTTTTTAGGGTATAAGACGGGACAAGGCTCATAAAGTTCATAGATTGGCCACTTCACAATTAAAAGGGATTTGGCCCTAAACTATTATTGGTGGTTAAACTGCAATGCCATCTTAGTAGGCCCAAGAGGTAGGTATCGTAGAGTCACCACCCAATAGAACGTTGGGAAATGAATTTAACCTTTAATGCCCATACTAGAGAGGTGCTCAAGATGTCACTCTTACTTATACTCTAGTAAGGTGTTGATTATAAATGAGTTTTTAATATGAATTGATATCTCTCTTCTCACATGATGCATTGAATAAATAGATAAAATAAACACATCAAGCATTCAAGAAAGCTAAAAAATAAAGTAAATAAAAATGAACTACTTAAGCTATTACATAAGCAAGTTGTCCAAATAATATAAAGAAATTACCATACACAAAATAGGGAATCTATTGTATTAGGAACGTTAGATCCCTCATGTATAATTACAAAAAGACTTTATAGTTGTATGGTTTTTCATCAAAAATTGTACATTAGTCCACTTTATTAGGAAAACCCTGAAACACCCTAGCTTTCAATCCCTTGCAATATCCTTCCCTTTATCCTTTCTATCTCCTCCTTCTTTAACTACAACACAAATCATCCCCAATCCATCATTTCCAGCAACCAAGCCCATCCAAAATTCACATAAGGAAATGAAGAAGAAGAAAAAGAAGAAAGGGATGAAGATATCCAAAATTAAACCTTACCTTTATATAATCTTTACCAATTTCTTCTTGAATAATTAACATGCATGAAGTTTTCTTTAAGATTTCCTTAGAGATCTAGATTAAGCAAGCAAAAGAAATAGGAAATCTCTCTCATTCCACAAGCTTAGCCGACCACACTCACCTCCATCTGAATTTCTCTTTCCATCAACTAAGTTACAACCTATATAATGATAAGGAAAATTCCCGAAGTGATCCTTTCAAGTTTTTGCATGTTACCAAGATTTCCCACCAAATCTTGCATGTCACAAATCATTCCCACAAACTAGTCTATTCATAATTCAACCCCACCATTTAACCTCTTCCTTACATTAGCCTCTCCTCAATTCTTAAATTCTTAATTGACCCCATAAAATGTCATAATTACCAATTTACCCCGAATCAATAATTATACTCCAATTAAACCCTCAATTCAAATTACATCACACTAATCAATTTATTTTCCATGCCATTAAAATAATAAAAGCATAATTTATCATTTAACCCAAATTTATACGAATTTCTCATTAAATATTTAATCTTAATCAATTAAAACTCCTCTCAAAACATAAAATTTAATTAGGGTCATGTAAGGGGTCTCACAATTTTCCATGCCAGAGTACTTTAACTAGAGGGATCTGCTTGCTCCTCAATTGTCTGATTTCCTTAGCCAGGATTTCCTTCGGTTCCTCATCATAAGTGAAATCCGGCTACAACTGAATATCTTGAACTTGTAACTTGTGAGATTTATCTGAGCGATATCTTCGAAGCATAGATACATGAAACACGTCATGAAGCTTGGCCAATTCTATAGGAAGAGCCAATCTATAAGCTACTGGTCCGACTCTTTGAAGAATTTAGTATAAACCAATGAATCTCGGACTATGTTTTCCCTTTTTCCCAAATCTAAGCACTTTTCTCCAAGGAGATACCTTTAAAAATACTTTATCACCCACCTGGTACTCGATATCCCTTCTTTTAAGGTCAGCATATGACTTTTGCCTATCACTTGCTTCTTTCAGCCTCTGTTTGATAACTTAAACCTTTTCTTCTGTATCTCTAACAAGGTCAGGACCAATTAACTTACATTCAGTCAACTCAGTCCAGTAGACTGGAGTTCTACATTTCCTGCCATACAAAGCCTCATATGGTGCCATTTGAATACTCTTCTGATAGCTGTTATTATAAGCAAATTCCATTAAGGCTACATATTTATCCCAACTTCCAAAAAACTCCAAAGCACATCCCTTTATCATATCTTCTAGAATCTGAATAACACTTTCAGATTGCCCATCCGTTTGAGGATGAAAAGCTGTACTGTACTTGAGCTGTGTTCCCAAAGCTTGCTGTAAACTCTACCAAAATCTCGATGTAAACCTTGGATCTTGATCCGAAATTATAGACACAGGTATACCATGTAATCGCACAATCTCATTCACATACAATTCTGCAAGCCTATCCATGGAATAATCTGTTCGAACCAGTAAGAAGTGAGCTACTTTTGTTAGCTTATCCACTATTACCCAAACAACATCATATTTCCTTTAAGTAAGAGGCAAACCAATAACAAAACCATGGTAATGTCTTCTAACTTCCACTGTGGAATTGGAATGAGATTCAGGAGACCTAAAGGAAACTGATGTTCTGCTTTCACTTGCTGACATGTTAGACATTTAGAAACATAATCGACAACATCCTTCTTCATGCCAGGCCACCAGTAAAACTATTTCAACTCTTGATACATCTTGTTCCCACCTGGATGCATAGTAAATGCAGTATTATGTGCTTCATGCAACAATGTTTTTTTCACTTCTTTATCATCAGGGATACACAACCTGTTATGGTAGTATACCCCACCATCTTCTTTCACTGAAAAATCAGATTGAACACCTTCACAAACTGCTTTAACAATCTTTTGTAACTTGACATCATCCTTCTGAGCATCAATCATTGTCTGCCTAAACATGGGCTTAACTTTAAGCTGTGCTAGTAAAGCACCATCCAAAGTAAATTTCCATCTACACTATTTTATCATCAACACTGCCATTGACGTACGACTCAAGGCATCAGCAACCACATTTGCTTTTCCTGGGTGGTAATCAACTATACAATCATAATCTTTGAATAATTCCAACCATCTTCTCTGTCTCAAATTAAGTTCTTTCTGAGTAAGAAAATACTGAAGGCTTTTATGATCAGTATAAATTCTACATTTTTCCCCATAAAAGTAATGCCGCCAAATCTTTAAAGCGAATACCATAGCTGCCAGTTCTAGATCATGGGTCGGGTAGTTCTGTTCATGTGGTTTCAACTATCTAGATGCATAAGCTACAACTTTACCATCTTGCATCAATACACAACCCAAACCAACCTTAGAAGTGTCACTGTACATTGCATACTCTTTCCCTGACACCGGTTTAGTCAACACTGGAGCCTCAGTCAACATCTTCTTCAATCTTTCAAAGCTTGCTTGACAATGATCAGACCATTCAAACTTAGTATTCTTTCTTAAGAACTTAGTGAGGGGTGAAGCAATGACAGAAAAACCCTTCACAAAACGACGATAGTAACCTGCCAACCCAAGAAAACTTCTAATTTCATGCACATTCCTGGGTGGTCTCCAATTAACAATAGCTTTAATTTTATTTGGATCGAATCTAACACATTCAGCAGATACAACATGACCTAGGAAAGAAACTTCCTTAAGCCAAAAATCACATTTACTCAATTTGGCATACAACCAATTTTCTTTCAAAGTTTGCAATACAAATCTCAGATGTTCAGCATGTTCAGCTTCATTTCTGGAGTAAATTAATATGTCATCAATAAACACAACAACAAATCGATCCAAGTAGGGTCTGAATGCCCTATTCATAAGATCCATAAATGCAGCAGGTGCATTAGTCAACTCAAATGGCATAACTAGAAATTTATAATGCCCACAACGAGTTCTAAAAGCAATCTTAGGAACATCCCCATATTTAACTCCGAACTGATAATATCCTGATCACAAATCTATCTTTGAGAACACACCAACACCACTTAACTGATCAAATAAATCCTCTATTCTTGGCAAAGGATATTTGTTCTTCACTGTTACTTTGTTCAACTGTCTATAGTCGATACACATTCTCATAGACCCATCCTTCTCCTTAACAAATAAAATCGGAGCACCCCAAGGTGAAACACTAGGTCTAATGAAGCCTTTGTCTATCAATTCCTGTAATTGAACCTTCAGCTCTTTTAATTCAGATGGAGCCATTCTGTATGGTGCCCTGGAGATTAGGGCCGTACCAGGTAACAAATCAATAGACAACTCAACATCTATTTCTGGAGGAAGACCAGGTAATTCCTCAGGAAATACTTCTGGAAATTCTTTCACAATTGGTATTTTGTCAAGCTCCACTGTATCCCTTTTTGAGTCAAGGACTAAAGCTAAAAATGCTTCACATCCTTTTCTAAGATATCGCCTAGCTTGCATTGCTGATATAACATTAGTTGATAGCTTAGAATAATTGCCTTCTACTACCACTTCCTTTCCTTCATCATCCCTGAGGGTTACTGTTTTCATTTCATAATTTACCACTGCATGATTCTTGGATAACCAATCCATTCCCAGAATTACATCAAACTCATAAAAAGGCAACACAATCAAATCTGCTGGAAACTCTCTCCCTTGAACTACTATAGGACAATCTTTACACACCTTATTAACAATTGTACTATGTCCTAATGGACTAGTTACACATACATCAAAATCTAACTGTTGTGTTTTAAAACTATCTCTACCCGAAACCCCAATACAAACATATGAGTGAGTAGAGCCAGGATCAATGAGTGCATGTATGTTACAATTATAAAGAGAAAAAGTACCAGCTATAACTTCTAGAGCATCATGTTCCTCTCGAGCCTTCATGGCATAAGCCCGTCTAGCAACCATTTGAGTAGAAGGTCTATCAACTGTTTCTAACATATTCTGGGACTGAGATCCATGATGGGTTGATCCAAACCTTCCTCTACCTCTACCTCTTCCAGATGGGGGTGCATTAGAAGCTCCCCTGCTATTTTGTTGCTTAAAACCTTGATCCGATTTCAAAGGACAATTTGCCATGAAATGATCAGCACTGCCACATCTAAAGCATTCTCCAGCCAGTTTCCTACAATTACCCCAATGGTGCCTGGAACAATGAGAACACTCAGGTGTTTGACCCCCACTCTATCTTCCTGAAGCTTCCCTCTCATTTTTAAGCTTAGCAGAAGATTCTTGTTTCTTTCCTTTATTAGCAGAACTAAAAATGGACTCTGTAGGCTAACCTCCTTGAGTTCCCCTAAATCTTTTTCCAGTAGATGATCCTCCCCTGGAACCACCTCTTTTATGCTCCCTCTCTCTTTTAGCTATCTCATACTTTTTAATTTTCATAGCAGTTGTAACCAGTTGATTAAAATCTACCACATTTAGAGATGTAAATCCAAACAATTTTTCTTTGATTTTATCATTCAGCCCATCTTCAAAGTTCCTACATTTAAACACTCCTGTCAACATCTCCTTGGGAACATATTTGCATAATCGGCTAAATTCTTTTTCATATTCAGCCACATATAGAAATTTTTGTCTCAAACTCAGAAACTGCTTCAATATCTCCTCCTTGTAAGCCTCAGTAACATATTTCTTTCTGAACTCCCCCTTAAAGAATTCCCAGGTAAGTGGGTCAAGTAACTGAGGTTGTCTCAAAATCAACTTCCACCAATCATAAGCCATGCCTTGAAGTAAGGACACAGCACAAGATACCTTATGGTTTGCAGGACAGTTAATTTCATCAAATATCCTTTCCAGCCTTTCTAACCAAAACTCAGCTTCTTCAGATTGTTCTAAATTAGTACCCATAAACTCTTGTGCCCCATACTTTCTAATTTTGGATATTGGAGCCCTGGGCATAGTCATTCTTTGGAGAATCTGGGCCATATCCTGAGAAATTTTTAACAAAGCTTCTCCAGGAACTGTAGTAGGAATTTCATTTTGATGTGATGATGAAGTCATTGGATTAGGAGGATTTGATCTAACCGGCAAATTACTTTCAGCCGATTCTTCTATAGTATCCCTAGAGGAATTCTCCATCTTTAATCTATAAGAAAACAAGAACTTCTGCATTAGGCCAACACAACACTATCTCATATTAAAGTTTCTATACTTGCATTGCCCAGAAAAGGCTAAACCTATGCTCTGATACCAAATTGAAACACCCTAGCTTTCAATCCCTTGCAATATCCTTCCCTTTATCCTTTCTATCTCCTCCTTCTTTAACTACAACACAAATCATCCCCAATCCATCATTTCCAGCAACCAAGCCCATCCGAAATTCACATAAGGAAATGAAGAAGAAGAAAAAGAAGAAAGGGATGAAGATATCCAAAATTAAACCTTACCTTTATATAATCTTTACCAATTTCTTCTTGAATAATTAACATGCATGAAGTTTTCTTTAAGATTTCCTTAGAGATCTAGATTAAGCAAGCAAAAGAAATAGGAAATCTCTCTCATTCCACAAGCTTAGCCGACCACACTCACCTCCATCTGAATTTCTCTTTCCATCAACTAAGTTACAGCCTATATAATGATAAGGAAAATTCCCCAATGTTCCTTTCATGTTTTTGCATGTTACCAAGATTTCCCACCAAATCTTGCATGTCACAAATCATTCCCACAAACTAGTCTATTCATAATTCAACCCCACCATTTAACCTCTTCTGACATTAGCCTCTCCTCAATTCTTAAATTCTCAATTGACCCCATAAAATGTCATAATTACCAATTTACCCCGAATCAATAATTATACTCCAATTAAACCCTCAATTCAAATTACATCACAGTAATCAATTTATTTTCCATGCCATTAAAATAATAAAAGCATAATTTATCCTTTAACCCAAATTTATATGAATTTCTCATTAAATTTTAATCGTAATCAATTAAAACTCCTCTCAAAACATGAAATTTAATTAGGGTCATGTAAGGGGTCTCACAAACCCAATTTAATTAGTAAAAATAGTCTTATGATTTTTCATCAATTATCGTATGAAAACCATTTATTACAAAACTGTTACATTCCTAAAATAATGCATCCCAATGAAATAATAAAAATAAAGTTAAATAACTAAGCAAATAATAAATAGGAATGAGGGACTGCCTGTGGCGAATCCTTCAAGACTTGCTAAGGGAGACTGTCTGTGGTGAATCCTCCAAGATATGATCATCACAAAATCTCCAAAAAAAGTCTATACAAATAAGATTAATGCTTACAAATACAAAGAAAATGAATAGTAGTATTGTGAATAGTGAAATAAAATAACAAATATTAAAATATGCATTATGGATTAAAAATAATTAAAGAAACAAAATGTAAAAATGCATGAAACATGATTGAAATGATATATAAAATATAACTAAGCATGCAAGTGGAATTAAAGAAAAAAAAATGCTGGCAATTAGTGAGGCCTTTTTTTAGGCTATCACGCAATACATAGAAAAGAAGATGCAGAAATATGTTAAAACTGACAAATCCTATCCTAAAACATAAATATGCATATTTCTACCTCTGAAACATGTCAAATTTAATCTAAAATATTTAAAACCTATATATATATATATATATATATATATATATATATATATATATCATGTTAGGGTAATAAATCAATGCTAGAACACATGATAGTCAAGGAACACAAACAAGCATCAATGAATGATTAAAACCTAAAATGCGACATTTTATACATTTAATCATATTCTACATCCAAACATAGCATCATAAAATAAATCATGGCGCCAAAAACAAATTAAATAGCAATGAAGCATGGCATAAGCACCTTACATGAAAGAAAACAAAATCATGCTTTCATGGCATCTAGTTCAGTAAGGGAAAGAAGGCCCAGAATATTACCCTCAGGAGGAATTTGTAGCTCTAGAAGCCACTCTCCAAGTCTCAATCCTATTTTTCTTCATGTTTGTAAAGATCAAATACAATTGTGTGTGTATGAGAAAAATATGTTAGAGCTTTTATCCTTGAGAACATCAATGGTGTTTACTGTCTCAAAAAATTTCTCTCTAGACTTTTTAATGTCCTCTCCTATGGAAATCTATGGTTTTTTGCTATTTAATTCAATAAATATTTCAAAAATAGAAATCCTTTTAAATCTGCCTTAAAATCTGCTTGAAATACCCTCAAATCTACTATTCAAAACTCAACTTTGACAAAGGTTTAAATTTTATTGAAAATGTGCAGATTACTAGAAAATTCTAACAGACAATCTTTTATGAGTGACAAACAGCTGGCACTTAAAATGACCATAGACATCTGTGTATCATAGGAAAGACCTAAAATCAAGATTTTCAAACCCATTTTTCAAACTCTAGAAATTCAAAGTTAAAACTTCATAAAACACTTTATAAAATCATGAAAGTCATTAATAAAACTTGGAGTTGGTGCTTTCAATTTGACATCATAAAATTTCCTCACCATTGGCGAACTCTGATTTGGGCTACTTCAAGGCTCGATGTCTACAATTACCCTTAATTTTAGGGAACTTAATGCACAGGTGCCTAAGAGAGCCAAAATTCAAAGCAAAAGGATAAAAGACACATACTTAAAGTAGTGAATCTCTAGAAGTGATTGGTTTATGACTCGTAAGAAAGCCTAGTTATAACTTATAGGAAAGTTTTGTTTTCCAACTCCTGGGAAAGTCTAGTTTGGTTACTCATGGGAAAGTTTGTTTGGTGACTCATTGGAAAGTTTGGTTTTCAATTGTAAGGAGGTTTGAATTATCAACCATAGGGAGGATTCGATTTAAACTGTAAGAAGGATTGGATTTCAACCATAGGCAGGTTTGGATTTCAATCATAGGGAGGTTTGGATTTCAACCATAAGGAGGATTAGATTCCAACCATAGGGAGGTTAGGATTTTAGCCTTAGAGAGCTTTGGATTTTGACCTTTGGTTTATTATGGGGAACCAAAGGCTTGCTAAGGATTCTTTTGTTGTTGGTATAGGATTTTCCTTGTGTGGTACTACTTAAGACTTAATAACAAAGACCTATTGAGTTCGTAGTGAGTGTGCTTCATAGTTTGCTTTCTATCCACCCATGTCAAGTTTACAATGAGTGTAATTCATAGCCTGTTCCTCATCCACCCTTGTCGAGTTCATAGTGAGTGTATTTCATAGCTTTCTTCCTATTAATTCAAGCGAGAGTGGCATTTGAAGTCTCTGTTTAAAGGTGTTCTTCTCTCCTTTCCTGTGTAACAACATATATATACAAAACATTGTGAGCTTGTGTGAAACTATGTACATATAACTATATACATGGAATTTGTGTAGTTGTATGCAAGAAGGATTGTGTGTATGTGGATTTCATGCAAGTAAGCATTTAGAGACTTGTGTATGTTAATGATATAGGTCAATACATGTAAAAAATAATAAACATACTATAGTTTAGGCATTTTAGGGGCTCGTTGAGGGCACAACTCAGCTGATGTTTTATCGCAAGTGCTCTTTTAAAGGTTTTCTAGTAATTTTTGAGTTTTCTATACCACTTAATGCCCCCTAGATGAGTCTAGAAGAATGTTGGCTTGGCTTTTGCTCCATCTCTTGGGGCTTTCTGATTAGTTGCATGGGGTACAGTTTTGTGTTTTCCATTTCATATGGGGAGGATCATGCCCCATGCTTGAAGAATTTGTACACCTTTTATCCCCACATGATGCTGCCTTGAGCCTTTAGTGGTGAGCTATTTATTTGAATAGAAGCCTCCTAGATATTTTTCTAATTAAAGGCCCATTATTTGTCCAAATGCCTATAGTCATTATTTAAAGGTAGTGCACCCCTTATAGGTTTTCATACTAGCTTTTCTTAAAATGAAATGAATCCCTATCAGGGATTTTTGCATAATCCCATACTTAACTTTTTCTTGGAATTGACCTAGCCCAATCTAGTGGCTTTTATTTTATCTTTTTTTGTTGTGCAGGACAAATTGCCTATTTTTAAGTTTTCACCCTATCCCTTGGCCTAACTTTTGCTGAGAGAGCCAGTTATGGTTTTAATCTCTAACGGCCTTTTTTTTTAAGATGGCACCTATGCCTCCTACTTTAGCATGTGTCTTTGTACTTTCCATGAGTTCCTCTTGGTTGATTAATCACATGATCATACTTTTGTATGCATTCTTCTCTACATGCATCTCATGGCAATAATGATAATCATAATTAGACATGCAATGCAAAAATACAAGTTTCATTCGATCTTAAGGGTAACATCTTGTGTGCATCTAACTCCCTTTATCAATTAGCCCTCTTAGGCTTTCTTGATTGAACATTTTCATTCAATCACTAAACATTGCCTAGGGAACCTTTTCAGTTTTCACCCTAGCAGGGTGCCTAATTTTAGCAAGGTTGTCCTTTTGAATTTTAACCCACAAGCTTCTTTTTCTCTCGTTTTTTTAATTCTTTGTCTTGGAACCTTCTATAGTTTATTGGTACAATTTCTTAGCACCATAATGTATATTAACTTGCATTATGTCATCCATAGGCTTGCAAATGCGGCGGCAAGGGTCTCTAATTTTTAGGTTACTAAACATCGATTATTTGATTAGTTATTGGTGTAATGTTGTACTTAAAAGATGAGGGAATGAACCATTTTACCCATACGCCCATTATAAACCCTCTCATTTCCTATAAGGAAAAGTCCTATCCTGTGAAGTTGCTCTATTATCATTTCAATTGATAGAGTGAAGAGATGAGAGGCATATTTCATCAAGCCACCAAAAACAACTCCCTTTGACATAAAGAAAAGACATGTGGGTCCATAGAAATCTCAGGAACTTTTTCCTGTCTTGCGAAAGGGTAGTTCTCTTTGGATTGCAAAAAACTAGATCACCTTTGTCCATGTATGGTATGGAACATGTCTTCAATGCATGGGGGATGATCTTAGCATAATCCTTTCCCTCGTCATTGAAAGTTAACATAGCCTTCTAAATCCTACCTCTTTTAGTGTTTATCAGTCTTGTACTATATTCATTGTCTATTCTTTTTAGGTTTTATTAGTGCCACTCTAAGTCCAAGAAAAAACTCCTTTTTTTCTTTCTTTTCATTTTTTTATTTTATTCTTATCTCTCAAACCTCATTTTAGGAGTCATAATGGATGTACTCAACATGTCTTATTTCCTAGAGATTAAATGAAAACTTGCATTTATTAAATTAATTTCTTGGATATGCTAATGATTATAACCATAAATGATTCGGATAAATAAGATATTGATAGCATAAAAAAAATCATGTAATTAAGATATCCATAAAAAGTTTGTTGTTGAAAGAAATTTATTAAATCATAAGGAAAACATTGCAGTCCTATGATTCCCCTATGGTTGCTCAAGCAACATTGTGGCCTCTTTTCCTATCTTCAACATTTGAGACCTGCTTGTTGTCTATAAGGCTATAAGGTCCTGGATCTTGTACCTTAGGATTTAACAATCATTTTTCAAATGGCCATTACGTTGATTCAAAGTGTATAATTGATCTGACTTGTGACCTAGCTTGCCATGATCTTTAGACAACTTATATTGTAGGGGCTGCAACTTTCCTTGTAATAGACAAAAATTCTAATTTTTTTGAATAGTGCTTTTCGGGCTATGAATAATTTTTTTGAAATGGCATCGGGTGTGATCATATCAATATTAATGCACTAGATCTGATAAGAAATTTGGAGTTAAATGTGCTCGGGTGAGAGAAATACTAGGACGAGTAACCTTTCGGGAAGTTTTTACCTTGCATTATATGTGTTTTACTATTTGAAATTACAAATTAAACTGAGTCCAGTAGTATGACTTGAGGTGAAATTAAGGTCGGATAAGCCCTCAAAATAGATAGTGAACAATTTTATCAGACTGTAAAATAAGGTCTAATCGAACTTTGATCGACTTAAAAGTATTCAATAGGCCTCCAAAAATTATTTTAATTACATATACATGCTTGAAATAATCCTAATTAATAGTCGGGAGTGAAAAATAATTTTTCTGACCTTTATGAATTTTTATGTTTCGGATTAGTGAAATTGGCTCTATGCCTAAAAATAATGTTGGAGACCTCTAAAAAATTTTCAAAACACATGAATTCACTTGAAATATTATGGAGGATTATTTGATGGTGAAAAATCAATTTTATGGTGATTTTGAAAATTAAGTTTTCAGATTGGCCAAAAATGTTTCAGTGCCTTAAAAACTATCAAAATGAATTATAACTAATTTAAAATTTTAAACACATATTAATTATAATATTTATGAATTTTTGGAATAATTTTGGTGGAAAAATAAAATAAAGATGGATGAGCCAATGAGAAATTGACAAGTGGCACAATTATGTCCACATAAAGTGGTTTGATTTTTCCGCCCTATAAACCACTAACTTTTTAACCGAATATTCATCCAAAACCCAAAACATTATAGACAAAAATTGGACCAAGGAGCAAATCTCTCTCTCCCCTAAAAATATAACCATAAACTCAATGAGATTCCATCATTTTCATTTGATTCAAGCTCTTTCACCATATTTTTTCATTCTTTATCAATTAGAATCACACTTATCATCTCTTAGAAGCCCCAAAATAAAGAAAAATTCATATTTAAAGTGCAGGAAATGCCTAGAATTGTGAAGATAAGTTTGAAGAAAAAATTAAAGTAAATTTATTTAGTGAAATTTTAATGAATCTAATTGATTTTTTTGGTAGATTTGGATGTGGAGATTCATATTTTGAGTTTATTTTGAATTTTGGATGAAGAAAATTGAAGAAATGAACCATAAAATAATTCAACCAAGGTGGATTTTATAAGAATTCAAGAGGAATTATGGATAGAGCTTGAAAAATAGGTAAGTGGATACCTAAACTAACTAATTTCATGTAAACCCTAATTATGTATGTTTTAGGGCTTTCGATGTAAATGATGTTTAAATTTAAATTAAGGGTGGAATAATGAAATTGAATGTCAAAGAATTGAATTGGCATGAAAAACTGCATACAAGAATAAATAAAAGTGCAAAATTAGTTAAAAACCCTAATTTGTCATTTAGAGAAAAAAATATTAAATGTGAACTATAATTCCAATTAATGATAAATCAGTGAAATTGGATGATAAATAATAGAATATGTGGAGTCAATTGTATGAAAATGTGGTTAGAGATAATACATTAGTTATGTAACCTAATATGTCCCTTAAGGATTAATTGAGTATTATTAGTATTTATTCAAATTAATGGTAGATTAATATAAATAAAAGATAAAGGATGAGACATATGATGATAAAAGCAAGAAAATGTTATTAGGAATGGTATATTAGTTTTGAAACCTATTATATAAGTGAATAAAACTAAAGTTAGATAAAGAATTTAATTGATTCAAGGTTAGAATTATGTTTAATATGCATGAAAAATATGATAGGAATGTATTTAATGAATTAAATAAATTAGAATGAATTTAAGTTAGTAACGGCTAAATAGAGTATTAAGGAATTATAAAGAAATGAATGATGGAAATGATGAAATAATGTTAGATATATGTAAGTTACACCTTAAGAGTATGATATAAATGTACTTTGTAAATTGAATAATTTTAATATAAAGTTGACATAGTGTGGTCGAATGGTGTGCTTGATTAAAACAATATGATTATGATGACCTAAAGCATGGAAATGAAGTTACATGATGAATGAGAGATAATGATGTACATTGTATGAGATATGACTGATACATAATGTGAAAATGTGAATAATTGTGTAAATATTGCATATTTTATATGAATGCGATGAGAATAGTTTTGTCTTTAGTATGAGTAGTGAAGCCATAGGTATAGGATGCATATGTCTAGCCATAGGGACATTCACCGCGGTAGCGAGTCATGGCGAATTGCAATAGTGGACTAAAGGCAGTCCCATACCATGAATATGAGAAAAGATGATAGAATGAGGAAAGGGAAATAGTATGGTGTGGTTGAGGCACCCAACATGTGGCCACCTCAACTTATATTGGATATATAGGCCCATATTTGACTTAAGGGTTTCATTACTATATGAGTTACTAGAGGTGGAAGCTAAAATAATGGTGATAATATTATGAAAAATAGAAGAAAATTGAAAAATAATGAATAAATACATAAATTTAAAATTCAAAATGAAAAAAATATGGCAAGTTGGGTAATTGAAGGAAAAATTGTCAAACAAGGATGAAATTGTATTGAGAAATGGGTAAAATTGGAATAATGGAATAAATTTTGTAAATAGAGGACAAAATCATAATTTAGTAAAAAGGTTGTAAAAATAGGGACTAAAATGTAATTTTGGTAAAAGATATGAGTTTAAATAAATATTTGGTTAAATAAAATATATAAATAAGGAAGGATAGTAAAATTGTAAAATATTTAGGAGTAACTAAGAGTTTAAATAAATTTTGAATTTTAATTGAATTGGTAAATCAAATAAAGAAATTAATTATATTGAAATCCGAATTCATTTATCTAAGAATAATAAAGCAAGCCTAAGACTATAAATTGTAAAAGGATTAAAAAAATTAAGAAATTAAGGTAGGTAAAGTAGTTGATTAAAGAATATTAAATATAAAGAACAAATAATACGAGAAATGTGGAATAAAAGATTAGCTGGGGCAATTCTATAATTGAGTAAGGAAATAAGGGCAGAAAAGTAAATCTACATTAAAAATATAACTAAGATAGATAAAGTGGTAAAATGGATAAAAGTGTAAGGAAATAAAGTCAACAAGGACTAAATGGTAATTTACCATCTTATGAGGAAATATTAAGGATTAAAATATAAATCGAGGAGTAGAAATAAGATAAAGAATATAAATAAGTAAAAAGGATAAATTAGTATTCTAACCAATGAGTTGTGAACAAAAAAACGAAATTCAAGGACTAAAATGTAATTGCCACCTAAAATGAGGAAATAAACAAGTAAAAGATGTAAATAGTAGTAAAAGGGAGCAAAAAAGTAATTAGGGAAGAAAGAATGTATTTTTTTTTAAGAAAAAAGAATGTAAATTTAAATCTAATAAGAATAAGAATAGGCAAAGAATTGGATAATAAAGACCAAATAGGAAATTTGCCAATGTATAAAGATATTATGAGAAACAAAGAGGAAATTGTGTAAGAAGATAGAATAAAAGGTAAAAGAGAGTAATTATGTAATTAATGATACAATACAATTGGAATTATAAACAAGTGGGGCAGAGTAACTAAGAGTAAATAAAATACAATTAGAGGATTTATGAGGAAAGGAAAAGTATCATAGACTAAGTAGTAATTTTGCAAATAATTAATCAAGTACAAGGGCCAAAATTGACAAATTGAGAGTAAACATGTAAATTCGCTTCAATGGGAAGAGGAAAGCATAAATAAAAAAGGAGCTGTAATGACCTTGAATGAAAATAAAATTTTATGGGGTTATTAATATTAAATTCTAAAATAAAGACTAAAATTTATTAGTATAGCAAAATAGAAATCATAACTCGAGGAAAAGAAAATGATAATTGAAGAATAAAGTAACAAACGAAAGATGAATAGTGAATCCAAAATTAAATCAGGAGCCTAAATGGGCAATTTAGAACAAAAAGAAAAGATTTGAAAAATAGAATGAAAAGCCAATATTAATATATATATATATATATATAGTAGAACCAAAAGAAAAGACTTGAAAAGTAGAATGGAAAGCTCATCTCTTATCAGTTGGTTAGGGAATCAACCTTGAAGATAGGGATCTAGACAATGAAGAGTTGTTGCCTTAAAAGTTTAAGATATCCGACCTGCCCAAATTTGAGGGCATGTCAGATCCTTCCATGGACTTGAAGCATTATACCTTGGTTATAAAGGGAGCAACACTAACAAAGAGGCAGAAGGTGAAGTACTTTTTCTTGAGCTTGGTGGGGACAACAATAGACTGGTATCATAATTTGGACCATTGAACTAATGGAGATTGAGACCTTTTAACGGAAGAGTTCATGAAGTAGTATGACTGCAACACCCGGATGGAGGTGACACTGAAGGATTTAGAGCTTTTACAGTAAAAGCCTAAAGAATCTTTGCACGAGTACTTGACTTGATGGAGAAATCGGGTTATGAAGATAAAGAATCTTCCCAAGGCTCTTGATAAGGAATGCAAGCCGATACTTAAAAGATGGGTTGAAACTTAAGGGGCTTAAAGATTGGGAGTCTCTCAAAGATATCACCATCAAGGTTGAGGGTAAATACCTAGCTAAGAAAATAAACAAGTCAGCAGGAACTGAGGAAAAAACAAGAGTGTCTGCTACCGAGGCAAGTAAGAAGCGCTACTCTAACCTGGGTAGATCTTTATCTTGGGTGCTAGAGAAGCTAATAAAGGAAGGGAAATTAAAGTTGCTTCCAATCAAGCCTGGCAGGGGGTAGTGACTTCCACATAATCGAAAGATCAATATTGTGCCTTTTATTAGCACACTAGACATGTAACCAACAAATGTTGGACTCTAAGGGATCGAATCCAGAACCTTATTGATAGCAAATAGATTTCTAACCCCTGAGAAAAGATGAAAAGGCCACAATGCCACTTAACCAACCACAGGGGCATCATGAGACCTAAGCTTTTCTTTATAATGTAAAAAATGTCTTTGAACAATGCATATTTTTCTCTTATTATGTTAATAACATGAGTTTTTCTTATGCTGCAATGTCTTGTTTATTAGCATCATGCATGGCAATAATCATATCACATTTCCAAGACATTAATTCAATAAACACAGGTCTATATTTGATGTTAAGGAAAAGACATCTTTATTGCATCCATTATGACTCATAAAGTCAGGAGCATTTTAGAGATAAAAAGAAAAAATGAAGATTAAAAAAAAAGGAAAAGAAAAAAAAAAGAAAAAAAGATTGCATAGTGGATGGGGTTGAATGCCTTTTCATTAGAGTTGATAGGAAGCAAGCTATGAAGTACGGTCACTGTGAACTTAACATGTCTTTGCTATCAGGTTTGAATGGTGAGATCATCCTCTTTTGCAATCATGAACATGCGAGAAAAGTTCTATATTTGACCTTTAGAAGAGACGAAAAAGCCATAATGCCACTTAACCAACCATAGGGCATCATGAGACCTAATTTTTTTTTATGTAATAAATGTCTTTGAACAATGCATGTTTTTCTCTTATTGTGTTAATAACATGAGCTTTTCTTATGCTTACAATGTCTTGTTTATTCGCATCATGCATGGCAATAATCATAGCTCATTTCCAAGACATTAATTCAATAAACACATGTTTATATTTAATCTTAAGGAAAAGGCATCTTCATTTCCTCCATTATGACTCCTGCAGTGAGGAACATTTCAGAGATGAAAAGTAAAAATTAAGATAAAAAAAAGGAAAAAAATGAAGAGAAGATCACACTACTGCATGGGGTCGAATGCCTTTTCGCTGGAGTTGATTGGAAGTAAGATATGAAGTATGATCATTGTGAACTCGACATGTCTTTATTGCTAAATCTAAATGTGAGATCATCCCTTTTTAAAATCATGACCATGTAAGAAAAGTCCTATATCAGGTTGAAAAGCAATCTTAGTAGGCTATTAGTTTTTCCATGATGAATCCTAACGCTAGGATGGATACTCTATCATTTTTTTGAACCTTTATTGTTGATTGCCTTTAGAAGCCTAGATTATCACAAGGTAAAAATGGAATACAGTTGAAGTCAAAGTAAAAATGCCATATAGCAGCCATTGTTCATTTGGGCTATAAATAAGAGGACTTCTCCTACACAAGACACCAAAATAGTTACTAACAAAGTCTAGGGCCACTCTTAGAGGCCACTTTGGGAAAGGGAATTTCTTATGGTGTCTCTATGAATTCTGCCAGTTAAAGCAATCACAAAGTAGCTTCGTAGGACTAGGCTTTCCTAATGATGGAATTGAGAGGGCAGACAATGGGAATACTGATTAAATGCTCGTTCTATTGTCTTTTTGAGTCCAACTTTCTACCAGTAGCTACTCTAATGGATAATGCTGAGTGGCCAAATGATCAAGAGCCCCTACTACCATATTCATGAGTTTCTATGAACATTAATATACATTATGATGCCAATCTATTTTACAAATAGATTGAAGAGGGTTCCATAAGAAAAGGGAGAGAAAAAGCCTTCGGGTTAAAAACCAAAAAGACAGCCTCGCTAAAATTTGGCATCCTGCTAGGGTGAAAATTGAAAAAAGGCACCCTATGCAAAAATTATGGGTTTAAATGTCGATTGATTGATAGTAAATATCACTTTAACTAGAAGGGTTAAAATGTCAACAGATTGATGGTGAATGTCACTTCAGCTATAAAGGTTAAAACATCAACAAATTAATAGTGAATATCACTTTCACCAAATGATTTAAAACATCAATAGATTAATGATGAATATCACTTCAACAACAAGGTCAAATTGTTAATAAACTACCGATAACTACCCAACGAGAGATTCGCTACCTCAAGTATATGTCTTTTCCTTTTACTTTGAATTTTGGCTCACTTAGGCACTAGTGCACAAAGTTTCTTGAAATTGGCGGTAATTGTAGACACCAGATCATGAGGTAGCCCAGATTACAATTACCATATGATGAAGAATTATTCACATTTCGAACATAAAGCATGAACTCCGAGTTCCATCCATGATTTTCACAATTTTTTAAAATGTTTTTATGAGTTTTATCCTTGCATTTTTAGGGATGAAAATGAGTTTGAAAAATCCTTCATTTGGAACCTTTTTATGATAAATGGTCATCTTTCATGGAGGGATTTCATCTATGGTTGTTTTGAGTGCCAACTATCTATCAATGGAAAATGCTTGCCAGTGGGGATTTTCTAGCAATTCCCACATTTTCTAGTAGCTAAAATCTAGGATAGTTTTTTGGTTAATGCCATAATTATGTGATCTAATATCATGTATTTTTATTATTACATGCTTCTAAATATTATAAAGCCATGATGACCTAAGTGTGATTAAGTATGTAAAACGGCATGATCTATGGTTTTTTTTGCCATTGATGCATGAGGTGTTTCTTGAATATAATTCTTATTTCATTGTTAAATTGGTTGTTTAGCATGATTTAAATGTGCACTTTAGGCTTACGTTTAGTTTTGGAAAGATTTGAAGGCATTGTATGCATGTTTAAGCATTACTAGACATTTTGAATTTTTGCTGCATTTTATTTGTTTTTGCCTATTTGGCATGTGACAAACAAGAAGAAACCTCCACAGATGCTCATCAATCATACCAAGTTACGGGACATCCCAGGGATTTCTTTTTGTCCCTTTTGTATGCTTCATCCTGGCTGTCTATCCCTTCTTATGTCCATCTATGAGTTCTCTTAGCAACTAATTGATTTTTTTATGTTATTTTCTTCATGTTTAGTTGTTTTGCATGTTTAATTATATTTTTAAATGTCATTTTTAATTTTGTTTATGAGTTTTATATCCTATTTGTTTATTATTTTTTTATTCCATAATGCATATTTTATTTTATCTTGCTTTATTATTTATTTTTACTTATTGCCTACAAATTCTTATTCTTTTCTGTGTTTTGTGAGCAATTAATTTTATGTGCCTTATAAAGTCTGTGTTTTGAGGCTGAAGTGCCTTGGGGAGCTAATCTTGACAGTTTTGGTCTTTCCCTCATTTATTTATTTGTTTGTTTATTTCCTTTTATATACCTTTATTGCTTATCTAGATTTATTTTGGGGACTGTAATAGGTAGTAATAAAATAATTTTTGCAAGTTAAATGATAAAAATTAACCTAAATAATTTTAACTAATTAATTGGGTTTTCTTAATAAAATGGACCAATGTCTAATTTTCAAGCCAAAATCCACACATAAAGAAGAATACTTGCTCTTTTCAAATTTGGGATCACTCATTCCGCGTTTTCTAAAAATTGACAAGGATTCTTTACCCTTTTTGTAAATATGTATAAGGGAACCAGTGTCCCCAACCTAACAAATACCTCATTTTATGTATGAAATTTTCTTTATCTTTTGGACAATTTGCTCATGTAATTTTTGTTTCCTTTATTTTCTTATTTTGTGCTTGATTGTTTATTTATTTACTTACATTTATGCATCATGTGAGAAGGGGATAGTGATTTAATCTTAAAAAGTCAGTTATGAAAAACATTTAATGGGGGTACAAGTAAAAGTGATGTCCTGACCACCATCTATGATTTGGGCATCATAAGGATAAAATCATTCTCCAACATTTTGTTCGATAGCGACTCCATGATACCAACCTCTTAGGACAACTTACATGCCATCGTAGGTTGACTGCAAACAATAAAATTGGGTCAAATCCATTTCTATTGTGAAGTGATCAATCTATAAACTTTATGAACCTCATCCAATCGTGCACCTTAAAAGTGGGCCTTTGAGAATAAGCAGGATTCCACCGTGAGGCATCGAGGGGTTTCACTGCATGTCACATAATGGCTTTCTTAAGTTAGAATAATGCCTCTAAATTGTCCCAGTAGCTAAAACTTCTATTGTCCTTCCACCACTACTTCTATTAGTATTACTAATGTTTTTTGCCAAACCCTGTGTTAACATAATTTCTACGATTACCATAGTTTCCACTAGCAAAACTTGCTTTCTTAGCTAAACATTCCCCCACTGCTTTAATGGTTATGTCTTTAAGGGATTCCCAATCTTTTAACCAATTCATCTTGAGTCCTTTCCTAAGATAAGGGCTTATATTCCTAATAAAAACCTAATCTAATTTGCCATTTCTAATTTCTTCCTCATTTCCATCACCCTATTCCTCCATTGAGTGAGGTACTCATGGAAGGATTCATTTGGCTTCTGTTGTAATAACTCTAAATCTTTCAAAGTAACCTCCAATCTGGTACTGCAATCATATTGCCTCAAGAATTCTTCAATCAATCTATCCTAATCCTCTTTTTTCCTCCTATCTAGTCCATAATACCAATCAATCAAGGGGCCCATAAGACTGAGGCTGAAGTAGTCAACCTTTTGTCTTTTTTAAGGGTGGTCTCTTTCATGATCAATGCACACTACTTAATGTGTGCAAAAGGATCAGATGTACCATCAAACTTTGGTAAGTAAGGCATCTTAAAGTGGTTAGGCAAAATATTCTCACTATCCAAATCCATACCCTCGAGATTGATCCCCTTCCTAACTAATAAAATCCTAGCCATGGCTTATAACTTCTCCTCTATCTATATAATAGTTAGATCCTCTGCCTTTGGACATTTATTCCTCACTAACTACGAACCATGTGGCTTTCCATCATCATTAACAAAAGAGTCATACTAAGGATTATGATATGTCATGCCCTCTTCTCGTTCATACTTAGTTAATGAACCTCTAGTTGCTACATTTCTAGCAACAACAGTAGGTGGGGGCACCATAATAACTGTTGCCAGAGTCTCCCCAACATGAGTTGATTCAACTCATCCAGCAAGGGGGGTTATTGGTTGAGTACTAGAAATGGGAGCTAAGTTGGTTGAAAGATTGGAAATCATAAACAAAATCCTCCTTTCAAAATCATCAAAACTTTTATCCAAGTCTTAGGGGTCCAAAATATTATTTTATAACATCAGAACCTAATTCTAACACACTAGACTCTTGTTTTTCAAGAAAAAGCTCTCTGACAAGGTGATTGTTCGGATCCTTGAATCACATATGTAATGCCCTGAAATTTCATTTGTCATGCATAGTATGTTGTAAAGCATGCACAGTAACCCTACGATAGTTAACAGAGTGATTGGACTAGTATAACATAGAAAAAATAATAGAAGCTTAAAGCTTAAATATGCTCAACCTTGAGCAATTAGAGGATGGGTGACCTATCTGGGAAGTGTAGTTCAGCATAGGATGAGAAAATATGAGTTAAATAGAGTTCAGTGGTACCATTTGAGAAGAAATTGAGCTTAAATAGGTCTCTAAATCAAGTAGAGAAGCATTTTCTTGGTTACAATGAAAGGGTTGATCGAAAGTTTGACCGGACTTTGAAAAATTCTATAGAGTTTCAAAAATTATTTCGATTATATAGACCTATTAGAAATAGCATAAATAAGATACTAGCAGTGAAAAATAAATTTTCTGACAATTTCAAAATTTTGGATTTTGAACATGCTGGATTTGCCTCCGGCGCTGGAAGTATATTAAAAAGATGTCAGAATGAGCTAAAATTTTTAAAAAATTCTTTTACATATGCTCAAGCACGCGAGGCAAAATTTCAGAGCATTCTGATAAGCATAACATTAGTTTCGAAAAACAGTCAAAAATCGAGATTAAATTAATTAATGGACTTAATTGACATATTTTAATTATGTAAGGACATGGATCTCATTAAAAATGAGTCATAATCACCTACATGTAGTACCATAGTTAAAAGATGTGTAGGGATTGAGAAAATGGTGACAAATGTCTTAAAAACAAACCATTAGATCAACTAGTAAATGGAAGAATTTGGGCCCTAGATTTTGTCGAATTAAACATAACTTAGAGGGCTCTAGAATTATCTGTAATTATACCCTAAGTTCTATAATTTTTCCCTCTCTTCCATGAGAAATTCAAACCATCCCATTTTAGCCATTTTCTTTATTTCTTCTTTCTCCCACCAAATCTCAACCCAAAATTTCAGCCACATAATCCATAAATAATCCTTTAAACAGTAGAAGTTGAATTGCGTTAATAAAAAGCTTGGATTTGGAGTTATTTTAGAGAGAGAAAGTTGACCTAATTAGGTAACTACTTGAGGTTTTGTTAGAATTAGTTGGGGATTTTGTTATAGACTTATAGAGCATGATTATTAGAATAGTTTAGTAGCTTTTATTTGTTTAAATTCATGGCAGAAACTCATGATTTTCTCCCTCCTAATTTCGGCCTAAAGAAGAACTACAAGGCGAAGAGAATGGCAAGGAGAATGAAGGAGAGGAGAAGGAAGAATAAGTGAATTCCAAGCTCAATTAAAGTTAGTGGATACAAATTACATTTAATTTCATCTATTTTAGCAAATTTAACCTAGACTTTACATTATGTAACTATATGAAATTGAGTAGAATTGCAAAATAAATTAATATAACTTGACAAATTGATGAAACAACCTAATATGAATGCAAATAAGTGAAAGAAACAACATGAAAATGATAAATACTAAGGTGGTCGAATTATGGACTTATGAACAAATTATGAAGACTTGATGATTAATTATGTATTTAGTAAGATTAAGGCAATATAATGGGTAGAGAATGCAATGGAAATGATGTAACATAAAAATAATAAATGAACATAATTTTACATAAGTTAACATAATGATGGTAGTTAAAGAAACTTAAAAATTATAAGGCAATTTAAACATGTATAACTATATGAATGTTATAAATGACATTTGAAACACATTTGCCATGTAAATAAAGGAAAAATGTCATTGTAGGTGTGATATATTAACTTTGCCGAATAGTGAAGGTGGAGAAAATAGTATGTTTTCATTACTTTTATAGGTTAATGTATGTATTGATGATAAATATATATCATTTAAGCATAATTGGATACTAATTAGACATGTAATAATCATAACATAATATGATTAGTAGGGAAAAACATGTAAAATGTGACATAAGTTATAAAATATAATTGCCCTTAATGTACAGTGGATAATCCAGGATCCTAAGATATAATGGCTAGCCATAGGGACACATATACATGAGATAACCATGAGATTTGAATTATTATATAAATTGAGGAGTAATGACACATAATATGACACATGGTGGGTTAGATGGATCACATTAAGTTGTGGTCTCTTCAACTACACTAAAGTAGCATTATCGCATCACACATGGTCCTTCCAATCCATTAGTATTATTGGAGTCCTCATCTTGCATATTCGATTTGAGGATTTCCACTTGTCACATTAGGGGCAAAATCATTATTTGGTAAAAATTTGAGGACTAAATAGCAAATTTAGCCTAAAAGATATTGAAAATATAATAGAATAATGAAAAAGATGAAAAAAGAAGGTAAATAGGTTAAAACGGGCAAAAATGTAATTATGCGAGATAATATGGGCAAAATGGTAATTTGGCCTTAAAAATATTATTAGAGAAGTTAAATTTGTTAAATAAGTGAAAAAGGGAAAAATCATAAACATCTCCACTACTAGCATAAGTCAAATGCATGAAATCAAAGGGTCTTATTCAAGGTTGTAACTTAGCTTAGGTAAATAGCTCATAATGTATAGAGAAAAAGTGATCATCATATCATAAGAGACTAGAAAAAACAACATAGCATGATCACATGAAGTTTTAACTTACTATTCTAACTCCCTTATTAGTGTCCATACATTGTGCTAGTTTTCTTTTCTTTGAATTACTTATTCACTTTTCTTTTTTCTTTCTTTCTTTCTTTCTACTAGCTTTTGTTTTAACAATGGACTTATAAAAAGAAAACGGAATTAACTATTCATCATGCTTATACTTAATAAAAATTATCTCAAATGACATAGTAATCCTAATCCTCTACACATAAAAGGTGCCAAAAGAAAGGTTTATTGTTTAAAAGTTGGATTAAGGCTAATTATGTGTTTAAACAACAAAAAAAAAGTTGGATTAAGGCTATATTCTAGTTCCTTTATCATTTCTCATGCATAACTTATACTAAATGTAATCTCGAAGTTTACCAAAAACAAGTTCTAGAGGATATGGCATACAAAGAAATTATCAATGTAAAAGGCTTTAAAAGCTCACTAAGTTATAGGTCAAATTACCCTAAGCAATGATTTGCCAAAATAATCATAATTACATGTGAAAAGATAAATAACTTAAAAAGAACCTATACTAAAGTGCTTTGCCACTGATGGAATATGACATGGCATATATATGATGATCACG